>JAJOOB010003089.1:0-58119 GCA_029582485.1 Solanum tarapatanum
TCCACAATCAACTCCTTGGTTTCCTGCTTCCATCTAAGGAAAATAATTGGTTTGAATTCTTTCCTACAGGACTTGCTGTCAAGGTACATAAATGAGGACGAACAGATCAGGAGGTTTGAGTCCCATAATTTTAATGGCTCATTTCCATATTTGAAGACCATCAAGATCCTTAACTTTTATGGATTTGTGCTGCCATTGGTAAAATATTTGCTTAAGCATGCAATTGTGCTAGAAAAGTTTGACATTGTTGCTGTATACCAAGGGAGTGATGTGTCTACGCATTATGTTACAATGGCACAGGAGCTCGCAAGCTATCCAAGATCCTCTCCGCATGCTTCAGTTGACTTTTCTTATTGATGACTTTGGTCCCCTACCGTTTGTTAATATCGCAACATACTTGACATCTATAACTTTATGTTTGAGCTGTCAAAAAAGGCTTGGATTGCACTTGTCAATATCCAAGGAGGTGTTAGTAGTTCTTTTTGCATAAGTTATACAATTCTTTGGTTAGCCAAACAAGAATAAAGTAATTGACATATAGCTGTTAGAAAAAATAATAAATTCAATATCAATATCATCTTTGTTCTGCTGGAAGTCATAAGTTTTGCAAATTTATTATTTTTTTTCTAACAATTATGTGACAATTACTTTTTTCTTGTTTGGCTAACCAAACAATTGTATAACTTATGCAGGATGTCACATTGAGATTATTTGCTACACCAAAAAAAATCCAATTAATTAGCAAAAAGATCAGATAATACTCATCTACATCCGTATTGATATTGAATTTATTATTTTTTCTAACAGTTATATGTCAATTACTTTATTCTTGTTTGGCTAACCAAAGAATTGTATAACTTATGCAAAATTTCATTCTGAGATTATTGTTGCATAACGCTACACCAAAAAATCTTAATTAATTGGCAAAAAGAGCAGATAATACTCATACACATCCGTTTTTGATATCTACCTCTAAACTAGACACAAACAAAGGTTTAACAAAAAAAAAAATGAAATTAGGGTTGAAAATGAACCTTTCAATGATATAATTGAGCTAATTATCGCTTTCAAAGTACTCAATACTGATATCAAACAATTGACCATGGCTACGATCCAGAACTTGACGACATATCTTCTCCAAGTCATCCTCCCTGTCTTAGAATCGGTGCCTACATTTTGCATTTGGATAACTCACCATATGGCTGGTTCTTGGCACAATCGCTGCCAAATTGTACATACTTTATCGATATTCTTCAGGATATCTATCGTCTCAAGCTTCTGTAGTATCGTTGATGTAATCTCCGGTGGCAATTTCAGCCACGACGCAGCAATTGGGTTTTCCATATCTTCTACTTCCATTTTTGAAAGGAGCAGTTCGACTTTGCCAAAGGAATTAATTATTGAGAAATTAATTATTTCATCTTTTGTTTCACATAAATTAATTTATATATTATTTTCTTTATGTGAAATTATAAAAAATAAAATAATGAGTTGTTCATGAAAAAAACTATATATGTAAAATATAATTCTACTTTTTGGTATTTTTTTTTCACAAGTAAAATTTATTGAAGTGATATAAAGTTAAAATAGTAAATATGACTACCAAGAAGATCTATTTTTTCTCTCGACACATGTTTAACACTCTTTGTTGATGTATACTAATCTCTCCGTGCATTTTTAACTTTCTTTACTAATATATACTTACCTCACCATTTTCAATGGCGAAAGGAGGACAAAAAAAGATGTAAAAGTATATTTAAATACTCCTAACAAAGGAAATTCAATTGAAGCGGAAGATTGATGGAAATTCCACTTGTTGAGGTTTATTTTTCAAAGCTATAATAGGGTCAATTTGGGAAATCTTAGTAGCCTAGTTAGTTGGTTACCTAAACTCCATCTTATTGTAATCTTCTCTCTCGTTTTTCCTTCCCCACCCCAATTTAACATTAAAAATAAAATAAAGTGTCAATTAATTTTAAAACTCAAGAATCAAACATGGATACTATAAAGAGGCCCAACAATACCGAAATTAACAAACTTATTACTGAAATTGAAGGAGTAATGGAGTTAAAATAGTAAGATGAACATAGTTGTCCAATTCAAAATTACTTTCATCCAATATAGTCTAATTTGGTACTCCCAAAACAGACTTACATGAAAAATAAGATTATAGAGTTAAGTTTATTATTTATGGACTTTAATCAATTTAATTAAATGGAAAGTGTGTGAGTAAGTTTTGATAAAAAAAAATATCTATGGCAAGGCAAAGCAACAAAACTTTTCACTAAGTGCTTGCAAATGTCTACATAACACTTTGTTTGGATCATTATTACCCATTGTTTCATAATGTACTGTATTGTATTGTATTCTATTGTATGGTAGATACAATGTTTGGCTAAACTATATTGTTTGTTGTTGTTTTATAACATTTTTATTGTTTGGTTTAACTGTATCGTACTGTATTGTAATTTATAAATTTACTAATATATCCTTAATTATTCTAGGGTATGAGGTTTGACTAGAATTAAATAATATAAGGTAAAGGGTAAAATAGTAATATGAAATATTATGTAAGGATAGAATTGAAAAAAAAATTAAGTAACAATGGGAACACACCAAATTGGTTGTTCCATAAAATAAGGGTTTCTATTGTAACATAACAACGAAATTTAACATAACATAACAATACAATACATTTTAAGTAACAATCAAAACAAACATTGTAGGTATGGTAACTATACAATACAATACAATGGGGAACAATGATCCAAGCAGAGTGTAAGTTACTTATAAGCTGTCGACTTGATTTCACATTTTTCTATAATTTGTGTAATGAATATCTATAATATGATGTATTTATAACATAATTATTTTCTGGCAAAATAAGGGCCAAAAAAACTTTTTCAATGCTCACAGACACAAGTTTCGAGGAAAACACCTAAGGTCCCTTTGGACCTCACGACACCTATTTCGGTGGACTTCCTCCATCAGAATCTTCCCTCTTCTTCTTTCCAACCGTCGAAATTCTGGTATCCTGTCGGAATATTTCCAACCAACCTTTCTTTTTTTCTGTCCCCTCCAATTCCTTCATTCAGGGTTAGTTTTCTTTGTTCTCCTACCTCACTACTACAGTGATCATGGGGGAGAATATGAATAGGATTTACTTCAATGATAGATTCAAATCTTTTGACATCACGAGATGGACAACGAACACAACAGTCTGGTATGAATAGGTCGAGAGAAGCCGCAGACTGATGAGAAGGACAGAAATGAGTAGCAACACTATGGAATGGATTTGCTTCACCTTGAAAGAAGCTTTGAAGGACCAAATGAACTTAATCAGGAGATGGAAAATGTCGGGAAAAGGGGCAGAGCATTTCAGAAAAGAAATGAACACAAAAGATATATGAGCATTCTTTCCTTAAATAAGGGGGGAGATCAGTATTGATTATTCCAGATACAACATTAAATACTGGTTGGTGTGACATTGCTCATAAAATTGAAGAGTTTATTAAATGCCCAAAGAAACAGGAAGTGGCAGGCACACCCAGGTTAACTGATGTCAACTACCCTTATGCTAAGGCAGTTAAAGACAGTAAATGGTATCCAAAGAAAATAGGAGAAACAGAGGTTAGAAGAGATAATGGGGTAATAGAAATTTCTGCTAAACCAGGAGCTGAAGAGACAGGGATGCTAAACTGGTTGGGGGCTTGGAAGATGAAAGCAATGAGGGACCTACATTGAGTGAGATAAGGAGATGGTCCTCAACCACCTGGAAAAACACCTTTGGGGTAAATATCTACGAGATGAATAATAAAAGATTTCTGTTCGAATTCCCCAATAGATTAATGGCGGACCAGATCATACGACATCAATGGTACTGGCAGAAGCATAAACTCAATCTCAAATGGTGGAGCTCTACAGAGGGGTGTACATCAATCTCTAGAAGTCCAAAGGAAACCTGGATTAGAGCTGTTGGAATACCACTACAGTTGTGGTCACATAAAATTTTCCAGGAAATTGGAGAAGTGTGTGGGGGATGGTTGGCTACAGAGGAAGAAACAAAGCTCAGGAACCATATGAAGTGGGCCAGAATTCTGATCATGAATGAAGGGAAGTGTTTTCTGAAAAAAGTAGCAATTTCACAAAATGGCATCAAGTTTTACATCCCGATCTGGTCGGAGTCAAAACCCCGATTCAAAATTTTGTCAGAGTCCATCGGAGGTAGCGCCAGAGAAGATGATGGATGACATTACCCAGCAAATCCTATTACCCAGTGGACAAAACAAAGTTTTCTCTGTAACAAAGTACTAATATCCCATGCTTTTAGGGATTTGGTTGATAAAGAGCATGTGGGTTGTTCAGAGTTGACAGCTGGAGGTAAAGAAAAGTCAAAGTCACGTCCACAACATGTGTAGGGTTTTAATGAGAAAGGGTTCAAGGAACAATACACTCTGGACCCAACAAATAAAAAGTTAATTGGGCCAGACCCAGCAACCCACTTCATTTACAATAATTTATTTGAATTTGGGTCCATCTCTTCAATAAAAGTTGACTTCTATGAAATCTTTCTTAGCACCCAACAAGAACAAACTGCTCCAGTGGATACACAGATAGCAGAGATGAGAACAGAGGATGAAGTAATGAGGACTACAATGGAAACTGAGGGAGAAACTTTGCAGCTATCAAAGGGGTCATAACATCTTGACAATTTAGCGGGTCATAACATCTTGACAATTCAGCGAGAAGAGGTAACAAAATTACAGAAGGGACTATAGATTTAATAGTCCAAAATTATGTAGAAGCAATAGAAAATTGGGAGGTGGAGGATGTTGAGCCTCTTTGCACTCAAACTCAACTAATGATACAAGACAAAGAGAAGGAGACTTCACTATGGGTAAAACAAAACATGGTGAAATTAGGGAAAATCTTGGGGGCAGACTTTCAGGGTCACGAAGAAGAAGCTCTGGAATTACTGTTGCAGGTAGATAGTAGCAGAAAAGTAAGAAGAATGGAGACTGATGCAATATTCAGGAAGACCAGAATCAAAGGTGCCCAAGAACTCAAAAATTTGGTAGCCTTTGATGTAAAATTTAAAAACGGCGAAAACAGGGCCAAGGGGAGAGACAACTACAATAGTTCTTGATGAGATTCAAACTAATTTCATGGAATGTGAGGGGATTGAATTGTAGAGATAAAAGGAGACTTGTTAAAAGTATGGTGTTTGATTGGAAAGCAGACATTTATTGTTTCCAAGAAACAAAGTTGGAGGGGGACATTACAGAGTTAGTAAACAAAATTTGGGGAAATAGATGGATCAAATATGAGTATTTGGAGGCCATTGGAATAAGAGGGGGTATATTGATGATGTGGGATAGCAGAATATGGAAGGGAGAAGTTCTTGAGATTGGTTCATATACCCTAACTTGCAAGTTTGAAGCTCAACTCCAAAGCTTCTCTTGTCATATTACTGGGGTGTACACACCAAATTGCTACATTGAAAGAGGATCAGTATGGGAAGAGATTGGTGATGTCAGAGGTATGTTCCAAGGGCCTTGGGTTGTTTGTGGTGATTATAGTGTTAGTAGGTTTGTGTCAGAAAAAGGGAGTTGTTTTAGAAGAACAATAGGGATGAGGGAATTTTCAGATTTCATTGAAGATATGGGGCTAATTGATCTTCAAATGGAAAATGCAATATTCACCTGGTACAAAGGGGACAACCATGAAGTAGCTTCCAGAATAGATAGAATCCTGTTTTCAAAAGAATAGGATGAAAGCTTCAATGACTTGAAAGTAATCCCACTTCAAAGAATTATTTCAGATCATGTACCACTAGCTCTACAAGGTGGGACCTGTAACAAAAATAAAAGGTATTTCAAGTTTGAAAATTGGTGGCTAGATACTGAGGGGTTCACAGATAGAGTCAAAGACTGGTGGAACAAATTAAATTTTGGGGGAAGACCTGACTATGTATTGGCTTGCAAAATGAAAGCCCTTAAGAATAAACTTAAGGAATGGAGCAGAGAAGTTCAAGGAAATTTAGGCTTACAGAGAAAAAAATTATTAGAGAAGTTGACAGATTTTGATTCTATGGTTACAATCAGGCCTTTATCAGAAGAAGAATCCACAAGGAAAGGTGAGGTGCTACTGGAATATGAGAATGTAATAAAAAAAAGAAATTGCTTGGAGACAAAGATCAAGAACCCTATGGTTGAAAGAGGGGGACAGAAACACTAAGTATTTCCACAAAATTGCAAATGCCCACAAAAGGTACAATAACATTGATCAATTGGAGGTAGAAGGTGAGATCACACAAGATACAAACAAAATTGAAAAAGAGGTAATTGATTTTTATCAAAGACTTTACACAGAAACGTCCCAATGGAGACCAACTAGCAATATCCCAAACTGTCCAATCATTTCATCAGAGGAGAAAGAAATTTTACAGAGGAACTTTGAAGAAGATGAAGTATTGAGATGTCTTTAAGATATGTGCAATGGATAAAGCCCCAGGACCTGACGGTTTCACCATGGGCTTTTACATTAAATACTGGAGATTGTAAAACTTGACATAATGAAGGCATTCCAAAATTTCCATGTGCAAGAAGTGCTGGAAAGAAGCTTCAATGCTACTTTCATTGCTCTCATTCCTAAGAAGAAAGGTGCCACTGAGTTGAGAGATTTCATACCTATAATCCTGATAGAAAACATCTATAAAATCTTCTCCAAAGTCCTAACAGAGAGATTGAAAGGGGTGATGGAAAAATTGGTGGATTCTCATCAAATGGCATTTATTAAATGTAGACAAATTATAGATGCAGTCCTAGTGGCAAATGAAGTTGTAGGCTCAAGAATGAAGCAAAAGAAAGCAGGAATATTGTGTAAGATTGACAGTGAAAAAACTTATGACCATGTTAACTGGGGATACTTGCTGAATGTTCTTGGAAATATGGGATTTGGGCTGAAGTGGATCAAGTGGATAAAATTTTGTATATCTTCAGTGAAATTCTCCGTTTTGATTAATGGTGCACCAACAGAATTCTTTGGAGCTCAAAGGGGCCTTAGGCAGGGGGATCCTCTGTCCCCTTTCCTACTTTTGCTAGTGATGGAGGGACTTAACAACATGCTCAAAACAGCTAACACAAATGGCTGGTTGAGAGGTTTTGATATGGCCAACGATGGAAAGAAAAGTTTAGAGGTGACTCATTTGCAATATGCAGATGACACACTCATCTTTTGTGGGGCATAAGAAGAACAACTCAGATATCTGAGAGTAATATTGGTCTTGTTTGAAATAATTTATGGGTTGCATATTAATTGGAGAAAAAGTCTACTTTATCCCATTAATGAAGTACATAACATGGAGGCACTAAGCATAATCCTAGGTGGACAAGTTGGGGCTCTCCCAACATAACTTGGGATGCCGTTGGGTGCTAAATCAATGTCTAAAGAGATCTGGAGCAGTGTAGTAGAAAAGTGTGAGAAAAAGCTAGCTAGATGGAAGGGGCAATCCTTGTCTCTTGGAGGAAGAGTTACTCTAATTAACTCAGTCCTAGATGCTATGCCTTGCCTACTTACATGATGTCTTTATTTTCCATTCCAGTAGGGGTCACAGATAGATTGGACAGAATCAGAAGGAAGTTCCTATGGCAGGGAAACAAGGATAGGAAATGTTACAATATGGTAAAGTGGAATGATCTGATAATAGAAAAAAGGTATGGGGGTTTAGGTATTAAAAATTTGCAGAATCATAGCAAGGCCCTCAGAATGAAATGGTTGTGGAAATATACTAACGACGACAAATATCAGTTATGGAGAAAAGTCATCAAAGCCAAGTATGAAGAAGAAAACAGGTGGATGACAAAGGAAGTATTTTCCCCATATGGAGTGAATCTGTGGAGATTTATAAGGGCCTTGTGGGATGATTTCAAGATCAAAACCAAGGTTAATGTTAGAAATGGGGAAAAGACAAGCTTCTGGGGAGATGACTGGCATGAGATGGGGATTCTGAGGAATATCTACCCATATATCCACAACTTAATGTTAAATCAGCAAAGAACAATTGCAGGAATGTGGACACCTGATGGGTGGGAAATCAGTTTCAGAAGACAAGTAAATGACTGGGAAATCACAAGAGTTGCAGATTTCCTCAACACTATTGGCTAGTTTAAAGGAACACAAGAAGGGGAAGATGAGCTTTGGTGGCAGGGCAGTGACAGAGGAACCTTCAGGGTAGGCTAAGCATACAGATGGTTGAATAGTCACAATCAATAGAATGTCAACTGGCCCTGGAAAACTATATGGAAAGTGAATATACCTTACAAGGTATCATGTTTTATTTGGCTCATATCTAAGGAAACTGTCCTTACATAAGACAATCTGATGAAAAAGGGGATAATTTTATGTCCGAGATGCGTTTGTTGCGGAGAACAAGTAGAAACTGTTCGACATTTGTTCCTTCACTGCAAGATCGCATGTCAGCTTTAGAGGCTATTCATAAACCTTAAAGATTTCTCCTGGACTATGCCAGGAAAGGTTACAGAGGCCCTTCAAAGTTGGGGTTCTGGCAAGAAGCAGATGTAGATGGAGAATCATACCAGCCAGCATATGGTGGACAATCTGGAAGGAGAGAAATTCTGTTTTGAGAACATAGAAAATAGTATAGAACAAATCAAATTGAATTGTATCTTGATTCTATGTTTTTGGTGTAATCAGATTCGGTCTAATGATCCTGTATCTATTATTGATGTGTTAGATTCATTATAGACATGGGATCATAGGATCTGGATTTACTTGTAAATGTGGCCCTAGTACAGCCCATGTACTGATCTGTTTCTATCGATAGACACAAAGTTACCAGTTTAAAAAAAAAAAACATAATTTATTTATTTATTTATTTTTATTTTTAACCATTTTCAAATATGAGTATTTTTGTCCGTTTCAAATTATCATCCAAACAAGGTGTAAAAGCCAAAGGGGCAACAATTCCTTTGTTTCCTGCTTCCATTTTCATCTTCACTGCCCCCAATTTCCACCTCCAACCCTAGAAAAATACAATGAATAGAAAGGGAAAAGTAAAAGGCCGTCATGGATGGAACTTCCTGAAGGTATATGGGCGAATCTACTACACAGGCTTGGTGCTGTAGAGATACTGGAGACAGCTGAGAAAGTGTGCAGTAAGTGGAGGCGAGTGTGTAAGGATCCTTCAATGTGGCGAGTCATTGACATGTGGAACCTTGGAGACCTCCCTGACATAGACTATGACTTAGAGGTAATGTGCCGACATGCTGTTGATCGCAGCCAAGGTGCAGTCGTTGATATCAACTTGCAGTACTTTGCCACTGCTCAGTTGCTTGGGTACATAGCTGAAAGGTAATTTCTTTCCCCAAATTTTAGGCTTCCATTGTGTTTGTTTGTTTGTCTTATCTCTTTTATTTTGGTTAATTAAGTAAGGCAGCAAATTGTTTCATTCTGTGGTATGCTTCCACTAATTTTTTGTTTTAGGGATTATGGTTGGTAATCTGCCCTTTAATTCATGTATGCTTTTGTCCACCAGATCAGGAACACTGAAAAGACTTAGCATTGCATGTTGCTATGGTATGGTATGTGAGAGCTTGGTTGAAGTAGTTCAAAAACTCCTATTGTTAGAGGAGCTGAGTTCGACTCACACAACCATCACAATAGAAGGCATTGAAGCTCTTGGACGCTCTTGCCCACGGCTGAAGTCGTTTGAACTAAATAACTCATTGTATATGGGGTCAGGTGATTACTTTGATAACACTCAGTTCTTAAGGTGTCTGCGATGATAAGTAATATAGGAAATATTTTCTGTTATGAATGTAATGACTATGTAGTGTTATTATCGCAGAATCTTATTAGCTCAGTTGATTGTCTACCTGAACTTTCACCTTGTTGGTGAGGGTTCCCCACCTTGTAAGCCTTTCCCCACATTTTCCCTTTACCTATGTGCAATTTTGAAAAAGAATATTAAAGAAGTGTAGTGTTTTTATAAAATTTTCCTTTTGGCCAAGATAAAACGTGCAAAATTCTTGACTTTTGGAATATCTGGGGTGAAATTAACATTTCTTCTCATGATATATGACTCTTTTCTTTTGGGCTGATTCAAAAAGATAACACCTTTTTTATATGGCATAATACATAAACATACCTTTTTACTTGGCCTCGGCTGACATTAATGCCCTCCAACTTTGGGCACATTTATGTATTATGCCTATAAAATATTGTTGCTAGAGCTGCCTCTGTCGGCAGTTGAGTTCAAGCCAGTTGAATGCCTGACTGAGCCTTTTGCCAATTTAAATACGTTATTTGGTCATGTATGTGAACTAGAGATGATTAAATCTTAACAAGTTAGTTGTCATGTTCTTTTCCTTGATATTTCTTGACTGGCCCTGTAGTTAGTCTTTGTGAATTGATTGCAGATATTATATTTTAAAGTTGGCAAAAGAAGAAAAAATGTGTTAGGACAGCAAGTGACCTATCAGAAGGAAATGCATAATTTGTAGGACAACTAACTGAGAAACTTATTTACAGTTTATTGTGTTATTAACATGATGGAATGTGAATATGGAAGGAGAGAGTGTCTGCTGTACGTTTGCTTTTGTTCTTATGCGAAATTGACTCTTAGGTTGTTTCTGGTTTACTTGAGTACTTGACTATTCTTCTTTTATTTTGAATCATTTTCTTTTGGGGGATTTTGGGCTCTTCTCATACTTTGATCTGGATTTTTGAGATATTTGGCCTTTTGGTTTCACAATTTCTTGGTGAGGAGATCACTTTCTTCTGGATTTCTCCTCACCAAGAAGGGTGCTAACTGGATTACTCAATAGCATTTAAAGTTTCTCAATAGTATCAGAATATACTTGTCATCCAACATATTATATGAGCTTCGTGGAGTAGAGCCCATTGATATGATATCTGTTGCAATTCCCACATCATCTATAGTATAACCTCTTTCTGAATCAAGAAGATCTCTAGGTCAAGGCGTCTCACCTTTTACAGAGACGATCCTGTGGAACATATCTCAGGTCATCCTGTTACAGAGTCTAATGATGCGGCAAAACTTTTTGGGTGCCCTTTACTCCGTCAAAAGTTGAAGCCTGGAAGTTGTTGCCATTACAAGGATGAAAGGTAACTATGCTTATTGAAGTTAAACTAGTTATTCCTTGTAATCCCTATTGTGAAGTAGGAATGTTAATGCAACATTGACTTCTTAATCTAACAGGAAGGAGAGGAACTTGACAGAATTGTGATTTTATATCTGTATTTTACTGGGGAACTATGTCCTAATGCGAGCAATGGAACCACATAGGTCTATGACTCTATGTTAATGTCTGAGAGATGACTAGTGCCCTTTGTGATAACTCAAATTAATCAAAGTTGCTGAACACTTATTTTTTGTTTTTTCTTCAATTAGATTCACAAGTAGAGAAATTGAATTACATTGGCATGTGTCTTGTATATATTAGGATTTTTTTCTAAAGTTCCCAAGTATAATCATTTAGGTTCATGATTTTGAACATATGCAATATGAACATCCTAAAAATGAAGCATCTCTTTATGCATATTAGTAACTGAGTTCCACTTTATAGGTGGGGATTTGGAATCTTTTGAAATGTGCATCTATTCCTTGAACCCAACATTTCTCTAATTGACTACTAGATGTCATTGCCACAAGTTATTTAGATACATTTTCACTGCAACAACACATTAATATTCTCCCCTAGTACTTCTTGAGCAACATACTTGTCGGAGCACAGGAGTAGTCTTAGTTGAATCAAGTTGTCAAATAGAACTCTTTAGAGCATGTACTTACATAAGAACATTTTGCATCGAATATATCAAATGTTGTTTTAATGATTATCCTCAATTCACTCCTTTAAGTAGTCTAGTCTACATAGCACAATTAACAAGCATATTTTCTCTAAGAAGAGAACTAAGGGGGTCAAAAATGGCAGTTGAGATAGCGTGTTGCTGTGTACTATGGGATTTACCAAAAGAAAGAAACAACGGGTCTACTTTTGAAGGAAAGCAAAAGCCATTCGTGACTGAAACTGCTTTTTGGTGCAAACTAACTGAAATATGTTAATGAAGACATGTTCAAGCCCCACGCCATGCAAAGCGAAGCTCGGTATTTAAGTGGAGAAGGGTAGAGGGGCGGGCCCATTATCCACCGAGTTTAGAAGGCTGTGATTGGTCCAAAGGGCGGGTCACAGACGGATTTCTCGGTTATCAAAAAAAAAAAAAAAAAGTTAATGAAGACATTGTTGTGATAGATTTATATCATAATATTCCATTTCTACACAAAACTATTATGTTTCCATCATTCCAATTTGTACTCACTAGCATGGGTTTGGTGCTCAGCCAGTTATATTGATAGAATCTTCTTTACATACTGAAAAGAAGAAAACATTATGCTAGCAAGTTAGGTAATTAAGAGGTTCAAAAAGGGATCATTAATCCAATATAGTGGCACATCAATATTTACTATAGTGATGATTCAATAGCAACTAAAGTCCCTAAAAAGGATTTGAATTTTGGACAGTGAAGAGTATGAATATACCTCTATGCAACAGGATCCCAAGTTAAGATTCTCGACATGGGAAACATTGTCAAGAAGTTCCTTAAAAAAACTAAATTCCTTCTCCAAGTTTTGTTCTTCGTCCTTAAAATCAAAATCTAAACTAAGCATCGCAGTAACAAGTGATACCACATTTATGATGCGTATCTCACTGCACAACCCCAAAATTTGCAATTTTTGAATATAAGGGGCTAATAATTCGAGCCAACGGTCACGATTCTCATTTTTATATTCGAGTATAATCAATTCTCTCAACTTCACAGAGCTTATTTCCAAACGATGTATGCTCGAATTTTTTTCCAATTCCAAGTACTCCAAGTTGAGGCAACCAGATAATACCTTTTCCATGACACCATCTGTGAGTTCCATGTAAACAATTGAAAGAGAAACGAGACTACTCTAGTTAACATTGCCAAAAGGATTAAATTGGCAGTTTCATAAGACCAAACTCCTCAGTGACGCATTTTTATATGCAAATTGAGGAAACTCATATCTTTGGTTATTTGTAGAATGCCCAACTTCCAGATCTTCAACGTCAGCAAGTTTAGTGGTAAAATGAACCCATATATCAACATTTTTAGCATAACGCTCCTCGTACTTAAGGCGCCACACTCCGAGTTTCCGAATTTTCTCTCAAGACCTCCAATAATAAAGTTCTCTGTGGATAGAAACTAGGTAATCACGAGTGTCGTTTTCATTGTTACTAACCGGGAAGTTGAAATCGAGTGATGTTGCAACAAATTTCCAAAGAAACTGCCATCGTTCAGACAATACACTAGACAATACATTGGTTCTCACAACTTATTTATTGTTCGGCAACATAGAGAGGATGTAAAGTAGATTGAATCGGGCAAATCGCTGAGTCGGTCTCCTCCCGCCATGAGTTTCCTTTGCATATCCATGGAGTACAACTACTACTATGTCTTCAAGGTGGAGGGTTTGTGGAGGTGTTGATTGGGTCAATGAAATCGGGTAAGTGCTATGTAATTTAGGCTGATTTCCCTAAAACAAATATATAGTTGGCGAAAAAAACGTAAATAGGGAACTTTTAAAGAACTATTACATATATATGGAAACATTAATTGATTATCAATTATGACATATAAATTATTAACTTCTATAGCATGTTTTAATATACAAAGAAACAATCTACATAAATTACCTACACAAGGATAATATTTAAAGATCAATTCCATTAAAATAGAAATAATAATCAAGAATCCATAAATCCTCGTGTTCTTTCCTACAAATTTCATCCCTTAAGTTAGTAGATACTACATTTGTTTAATAGAACTATAAAGAAACCTATACATATTAGATTTATTTCAAACTGACCAAGCTTGCACGCTTCAGTTGTCTTTTCTTATAGATAACTTTGGTCCCCTATTGTTTGTATTAATCGCAACATATTTGAGATCTATAACTTTATGTTTGAAACTGGCCGGTTTGAGCTGTTAGAAAAGGCGCGGATTGCACTTGTCAATGTCCAAGGAGTTGTTAGTAGTTCTTCATGTCTAAGTCCCCCTAATAGTGATGGAAGAAAGCGTGCTCTAATGTTTTGTAATTTCTATTCATTTTGCTAAATCCTGATCTTCTTTCTATACTATGAAATTTTTAAGTTGAAAACCAGTTTGCCAAAATAGTACTGCAAATATTCATTACGTGTCCAAGGACTTGTTCACTGGCCTATGTTATTCATTGTTGAACCAAGGGTCATGCTCTCTTATTAGCTTCCTATTAGTTGTCATATGTTCTTCACTGTTGTTTTTCCTTTTCATTACTGCTTTGATTTGTTCACTTGAGCCAAGGGTCTTTAGAAAAAAGTCTCTCTATCTTTACAACGTAGGAGTAAGGTATGTGTAAGCTATTGCTCTTTCTTTAATGAACTATTCTACTTTTTTAGTATACTTCTTGTATACGAGCAAATTTTTGCTCTTTCTTTGATGAAATTTATTACTTCATAATAAGAAAGAAAACTAGTTGAACACATTTTACTTTGTTTTTGTGATTACACTTGCTAATGAACAGATTTCGAATTTGATTGATTGATACTGTTGATGTAACATGGCTTAAATAGACAGTCAAAAGTCTTTTCAATTCCTTTAAATTTCAACTCTTTTCAAGGTCTTGGCTACCTGATTAACAAATTCTATGTGGAAGAGATGAAAAATGCGCAACAACTTTCATGAGATTTGTAGTTAGTAATTAAGTAATATGAAAAGTGAGATTTATCACAATGTTCTACCTATACTAGATTTCTTTTACAATGTTCCCATGCAAATATCCTGATCTGGAGATGCTTCCTCTACTTCACAGATGCTACATACTGGTCAAAAGAATTACTAACAAACAATCAAAAATCAAGAGATACTAAGAAAATAGAATGACTTGTTTTAATCATTACAGGTACTTCCACTCAATTATGAGCAATTTTAGGCCAGTAGCCCCCCTTATCGAATTCTAGACGAGGCTTGATCAACAGAAGCTCCACACTGTTCAACAAGATTTAAAAAAGGAAAACAATTAACAGGCAAGTAAACAAAAACAAACAGCTACTGAGGAAAAAGAATAACTTACAGCTGTCGGAGGGTCATTCGTTTTAATCATTAAAGGTGTTCCTCATCGATCGATATGAGCAAATTCTGTCCAGTACTCCCCCTTTTCAAATTCTAGGAGTGGTTTGAGCAATGGGCAGTTGGAAATATATAGATAGTTTAGTAAGGGAAGAGGGCATCCCATTTACTGGAAGGGATTGAAGATTACAGCAATACTGGATCTGTTCTGCAAGAGATTGGAGTTAATTGCAGGAGGAGATGTATATATAGATGTCGAAGCAAAGTGAGGTGTCGAAGACCAAGTAGCTCATGATGGCAATATAAATGTAGCTCAGAAAGAGATGAGGGAAGCCCTTCTTCCAGCAGAGAGTGAGTTTGAGGTAAATATATAGTAGACACATATATTCAAGAGAGGTGAGGCTTTTGACCAAGTAAAACATTTGTGTTGTAGCAATGCACACTTTTGCATACCTTGTTAAGATGTGATATTGAACTTTGATTAAAATATTACATTTTGTTTGACCAAGTAAAACATTTGTGTGGATATGTCTACGAAAATATTTATGGTTTCAGAGAGCATTTCTGATAGTTACCAGGACTGCTTTACTTTTTGAGAGGCATGATTTTTTTCATCATCCATCTACAGGGCTGATATTTGGTCATTTGGAATAACTGCCTTAAAGCTGGCTCATGGTCATGCACCGTTTTCGAAAAGTACCCTCCAATGAAGGTATAGAGTCATTTTCAAGAGTGTTCAAGAAAAATAAATTAGCTGTATGGTGGATAATATGGAAGGAAAGGAACTATTTTGAACACACTAGCAGTCCTATTCAGAAAATCAGGATGAATTGTCTTAGACTCATCAATTTTTGGTGTAAAGAAACATGTGGGGGAAGATAGGAGAACTGGTACATTTAATAGGAAAAGTCTAAGCTTTTTTGGGCGTGGAAGGTGTAAGTTTTTTGTTAGGTGCTCCCTTATACTTTTGTTTGTGAAGATCAGAACTCAGCCTCTTTTGTAGCTGAGTTTTACTGTTAATACAAGTTGTTATCAATTTCAAATAAATATCGTTTACCGATATGCTTGTATATGTGTTAACTGAACTTAGAGACCTTGGTTCTCCTGTGATATGACCATAAACAGTGCTCCTCCTGGACTTGATTATGACCGTGATAAGAAACTCTCAAAGGTAGTCTTTTTAGTTTGCACTGGTTGATTTAGATGCTGGATATATTTTGATGATCTTGCTCTAGAGTATGGTTCAATGCTATTGTTCTTTTTATGTATGAAATCCAAAACTTTTTGATTCTTTAACAGTCTTTCAAGGAAATGGTTGCCATGTGCTTGGTGAAAGATCAAACTAAAAGTCCAACTGCTGAAAAATTGTTGCACTACATAGTATAAGGTGGGGGCCGAGCTGCTGAGGGTTCTGGGGCTAAATCTGATCATATGTTTATTAAACTATCCGCATTCATATAATTCAAAGAAAATGAAAAAAAAATCCCAGAATTCTAACCTGTACAATATAGGGATCAAGATATGCACAGGAATAATCTAAGTTGCATAAGTTAGCCTGTATAAGTTGTATAGTTTAGGTATAATTTACAAAGTTAAAAAGTGGGTGCTCATTATGTTGTCTTCTTTCGGGTTCTCGACTGCTCTGTCAAGGCAAAGTATTAGGCTAGTTTTCAATCTTGATGAAGTTCATGTTGGGTAATTGTTCAGGGATTAAGTCTCACTTACTGTTTTAGTTTCCCTTGGAGCCAAGTTGCTTTTGCTTCTGACCAAAGTTTTCTTATGTTGAATCTAACCAGATGAACAGCAGTTACCCACCATCGTTTTCCCTTATCTTAGCCAATTCCTTTTTCTACCACGTCTTCATGGTAGAACCGTATTTTGATTTTTGAACCATGGAATGAGTGGTTATTTTGTAATGTTAGGGGAGACTGCCAAAGAAGGTCATTCAGATAATGGTTTCATTTCTTTGAGGGTGGTTCTTTTGTGATGTTCATGTATACCTATTTCTGCTAATTTGGTTATTGAAAGTAACTCCTTTCAGGGCATCTCTCTCTTTGTTGTATGGAATTACTGTTACCTGAGTTGTCTATCACTGGAGGAAGAAGCTTCATCTTTTTGGTGTTGCTTTATTCTGTGCGATTAATAAGCTTCCATCAGATTCATTTGACTCGGCTTGCACTGAGCTAAATGTAACTTTGATCTGTTTGGAAGACATCTATAGGATGGATAGCCCAGTGACCAGTCTGAGAAAGCTACTAGTGTCGAGTATAACAGATAAGCATGGATCGGAGTCCATTAACAGTACTAGATAGGTTAAAATGAAAAGTTCATTGCACAAAGAAATATGTAAGCTCCGTAGTTTCGTTTGATTTGCATTGTTAGGTACTGATATTAGATGCGATACTTTGAGCTTTTTTATCTTCCTTCTCAGTTCTCTCAAGGTAGCTAAGTTGTTGCATGGTTGGCAGAAAAAGAAATTACGTGAGATGTGTTGGTGAAGGAAGGTGATCTTTTGCTTGATGTTCGTTAGATATGCCTTCTGTCGTGGGAAAATAGTAAGATAACACCATAAGAGTTTAGCAGTAAGAAGAGTTTAACTTGTTCATATATTTCAGATCAACCAGACGAAAACACGAAAGGAATGGGGAAAATAGGAAGACATAAGAGGAGGAACAACATAAAAGAGAATATTTGTCCAGGACATTAGCAATGGAACTATGTTACTTCTCCCCTAACCTCTAATTAACCCTCCGCAATACCCCCAAACAAATCATAACAGTGATTCTATCTTTTTGGAAAAGATATACCTTTTCCAAGATACATCTGAGTGAAGTAATTGATTGTTCCTCCAACTAAATATATCCCGAAAGCAGCAAAGGATATTATGGGAAAATATCTAGAAAGCCAATTTGGCCTCTTCTCTTCCCCGCCTTCATCACCAACATTGTTGGCAACTTCAATCTGCAGTGATTGTTGTTGTTGTTCTACCTCTCCCTCCTGTTCCCTTCCTGCACCACCAGCATTGTTGTCAACTTCTACATCACCAGCATTGTTGTCAACTTCTACATCACCAGCATTGTCATCAACTTCGATCTCTACATCACCAGCATTGTCGTCAACTTCGATCTCTACATCACCAGCATTGTCGTCAACTTCAATCTCTACATCACCAGCATTGTCGTCAACTTCAATCTCTACATCACCAGCAGTGTCGTCAACTTCAATCTCTACATCACCAGCATTGTCGTCAACTTCAATCTCTACATTACCAGCAGTGTTGTCAACTTCAATCTCTGCATCACCAGCTGTGTTGTCAACTTCAATCTGCAGTGATTGTTGTTGTTCTTCCTGTCCTTCTTTTTCTTCCTCCTCCTCCTCCTCTCTCCCTCTCCCTTTTCTTGTTTCTTTTCCTCATCCTCATCCTCTTCCTCTCCGTCTTCTTTGTCTTTTTCTCCCTGTTGATCAGTTTGTTGACAATCCTCCTCCAGGATTTCCTGTGATTCTTCTTTTACCTCCTTCTTGTCCTCTTTTTTCTCTGTTTTTGTACCTTGGGAGATAGTACCTTCAGAAGATGACGGAACCCCAACGGAACTTGTTCTCCTTATTGTTGGATCAGCCATCTCCAACAAAGACTCACTGTCATGAAGCTTGGAAGAAGCCCACTCCACTACTGACTGCTCTCCTTCTGGTTTTGAACTACATCAGGAACAAGAAAAAAAGAAACATCAGCAGCAAAACACAAAACGCAAGCAAAAGTTTATCCTCATCCACCTTACAACATTTGCAGTCATAATTACAAAGTAGTGAGCAACCAGATGAATAGAAAGTTGCAAGGACAAACAAATCAAGTATCATGTACTTACTTCAATGCCCGAGCAATGTGGATTCGGAGGCTCCATGTCAGAGGCATGCACACTACATGGTTCAAGGCATCATCAAGTGTGACATTCCTTATGTACTCATACACAAGGAAGTGGTTTCCATGCCCCGCAGAGTAGCTAACAAGTGAAATAATAGGGTGCTTCAAAGTGGATGTGATTCGCATCACTTCCATAAATTGTTCTTCCTGAGTTGTAGAGAATGCAAAATAAAGAAGCAAGCAAGTAAGAAAACTTGGTAAACTTCTTTGTTAATTGCAACAAGTTCTTAAAAAGCTGTCAGGGGATACCTTTCCATGAGGGATATCTGCTCTATAAACAAAAACACGTGTTCCTTCACCAAACAGATTAACGAGACTGAAGTTGCTTGTGGCCACTATATAGAGTTTGGCACATACTGGGATGATTTTGCAATTGAAACTTGTTGTTTTTGACATTTGCCAAGAGGAAATCAGTGAACTGCTGGCGAAATGGAGGCTATCGTATTGAGCAGCTAAAAAACCTATTGTGGAATTAATAGTTCTCAGTAGGGAAAGGATAACACACAGCCAAGAACATAGGAAAGATTCACTGCCTGTTTCAGTAATAAACAAAATGAGAAATACTCTAACCTTGGGATGCACTAATTAGAAGAGACTGCAATGAACTCATGCTGTCCAGTGTTTGTTTTCGAGTCCAGTCACGAATTAATTCTTGTTCACCGGTTACAGTCGTTAGAGATCCAATCCTGATTATTATGAAATACATAATTAAGCTAATAATCAAATCAATCCTGATTATTACGAAACACATAATTAAGCTAATAATCAAATCAATCTAGATTATTACGAAATACATAATTAAGCTAATAATCAAATTGCAATAAGTTGTTAATTGAAAGTACTCAATGATGATCATCATCAATATGACAATCTTAGGCTGGAAAATTTAAACAAAAACAAAAAAAAATAAAAAACAGCCAAGAACAAGAAATATATAATCTTACTTCATTATACGATTCTCCAGAATTCAGTTTTCTGCATCCAAATAACGATTGTCAGAACTCCAGGATCAAAACAAAGTCTAAAATACCAAATAATTGATCTTACATTCTCTTTTCAAGTGTAGTGAGACTTGATCCTTCAGTTTACTGCAAAAAAAAAAAGACAATCACCCAGAAACTCAGGATCAAAAGAAACGAAGAAGAACGAATAATGAATGTACATAGCAATCGAAATGATTTTGCTCACAATTCGAAAAACAAAAAATTGGAAGCAATATGCATACCCAGAAAGAGTAAATGAACTATCTCGTGATAGTGGAAACGAAAAGTAAAATATAGTTTAATAGAGTAAACGGTTATGGTTAGTTATAACAGAAAAATGTGAGCGCGGGAAAAGTTTTTTCCTTTCTTAGTTATGTCTTGTATTTTATTTATACATAATAATAAAATATCATTTGCTTTTTAGAAATTAATTTCTTATAATTAAAAATGGGGTTATATTACATTTTATAATTGCATAATTAATTAAGACAACCAACCTTTGGATATCCGCATTTTTCAAAAATAAAAATAAAAATTTTAAAAATTGGTAATTTCTAATATCAAATTTTTTATTTCGAGTTTGGTTTTGGCAACTTTTTTGGTGTTCAGGGGATGAATTTTTATGCAATTTATGGTGCACGTGAATTCATGGATTTTCTAAAAAATTACATATTTAATATATATATATATATATATATATATAGAATTGAGCTAATATTATCGGTTGACGCTTATGCTATGAAAAAACCTAATGATTGACTTGGTTTAAAGTAATCAACTCCCACTTAATACATTTTTTATCATTTCATTAGTAGTGCACTCATATTTTAGAAATTCTAAATTAACCTCTGCCTACTCCCTTCTCTCTTATAAAATCTATCATATATTTTTAAATCTTGAAGTGCTCTCTCCATTTCATAGTAAATGGTGTTTTTATTGAGTTGAACTCATGAGAACAACGTATTGTTGTTAGTGAAGCTAGAGAATAGATGTAGGAGAGACAGTTTGTCCATAATTGTTAGAACTCTATTGTAAATATTTGGTTGTTAATGAAAATGTCACTTAGCCAAAAAAAAAAACTCATGAAAACAACATGTAGATTGACGCATGGTTTAAGGGTGTTCATGATTCGATTTGGATCGATTTTTAATTTAAAAATGACCATATCAATTAAGTGTGGGGTCCAATCCCACTATTCCATTTTTGACTTCAACAATTGTTGCATGCAATTGTCAATGTTGGCAAATTGCAATAGCAGCAAATGTTGAGAAATTATAAACTTTCGGTGGCACAACTTTGACATATAGTGTATGGTGTTGAAATTTGCTGCTACAAATTTCTTCTATAAAAGGAGCTTATTAGCTCATTTGTAAGACACCAATTCACAGAGAAAGAAAAATATAGAGAGTTGTGAGATTTCCATAGACTATACAAGAAAAATAGTCTGTGAAGAAAAATAGAGTGTGAGCGATATTTTAGTAAGGTGGAAATCAAAAGAGTGTTATTCCTTTTGAGTGTGTAGCAGTCACTTTGAGTATTGTATTCGTGACTACACGGTGTAAAATTCCTTACTATAGTGATATCAGTTGCTCCTCTTGGCCCATGGTTTTTCCCTTATTTAGAAGGGTTTCCACGTAAAAATTCTTAGTGTCATTACTTTCCCATTTTATTTCCATTACTTTTACCATATATATTTTTGTGCTTGTCCGCGTTTTCCCAACAAACTGGTATCAAAGCTAAGGTTTTATCTGAGTGTGCTCTGTGGTTGCAGCACAGTCTGAACTTCCACATCAGAAAATATTTACTTTGGTTTGCAATAACTATTTTTTTGGGGAAAACAATGGAAGCCAACACAAGTAGAATGGTTACTTTGAATGGTGTTAATTATGCCATTTGGAAGGGGAAAATGGAAGATCTACTTTATGTCAAGAATTTTTATCAACCAGTCTTTACCACTGTAAAGCCTGATAATAAAACAGATGAAGAGTGGAATATGTTGCATAGACAGGTTTGTGGATTCATTAGGCAATGGGTTGACGATAATGTGTTGAACCATATTTCTGGGGAGACACATGCTCGAACCCTATGGGAGCATCTTGAAAGTTTGTATGCTCGGAAAACTGGCAATAATAAAATGTTCTTAATAAAGCAGATGTTGAGTTTAAAGTATCATGATGGTTCTCCGATGACAAACCATCTGAATAATTTTCAGGGGATCATGAACCAGTTATCTGCTATGGGCATTAAATTTGATGAAGAAATTCAAGGCTTGCTTCTACTTAGTTCCTTACCAGACTCTTGGGAAACATTTAGAACTTCATTGTCAAATTCTGCTCCGGATGGTGCGATCTCAATGGATTCCGCCAAGAGTAGTGTCTTGAACGAAGAGATGAGAAGAAAATCTCAAGGTTCTTCTTCGTCGGATGTCCTAATAACTGGATCCAGGGGGAGGAACAAAAATCGTGATTCTCAGAATAGAGAACAAAATAGGAGAAAATCTAGAGGCAGACTTAAGGATATTGAGTGTTATCATTGTGGCATGAAAGGGCACACAAAGAAGTTATGCAGGAAGTTGAAGAGGGAAAACAAAAACAAAGAGGAAACTAAAGAAGATGGCAATGAAAATTGCCTAGCCACCGTCACCACCGAAGATCTTGTTACCGTCCTTGATGCAGATATTATAAATATTGCTTGTGATAAGTCAAGCTGGGTTGTGGACACTGGTGCCGCATCTCACGTGACATCAAGGAAGTATTTTTTCTCTTCATATACTCCTGGTGATTTTGGAACCTTGAGTATGGGTAATGAGACTGTTTCTAGGGTGGTTGGTATTGGTACAGTTTGTTTGGAAACTAGTGTTGGAACTAAACTAGTTTTGAACAATGTGAAACATGCATCTGATGTTCGTCTGCACCTAATTTCTGCTGGTGTTTTGGATGATGAAGGATATGTTAGTACCAACGGTGATGGAAAATGGAAACTCATTAAGGGTTCCTTGGTTGTGGCTCGTGGTAACAAACGTCGTGGTCTATACTGGACTACGGCTTCTGCTTGTGTTGATATGGTGAATGCGATTGAGAGCGATAACTCTTCAATGTTATGGCACAAGAGGCTTAGCCACATCAGTGAGAAAGGACTTAATGTTCTAGCCAAGAAGAAATTATTGTTAAATTTCAAAAGTGCTAAATTAGAAAATTGTGAGCACTGCTTAGCTGGTAAACAAAATAGAGTTTCCTTTAAGTCTTACCCTCCTTCAAGAAAGACAGAGTTGTTTGAATTGGTGCACTCTGATTTATGTGGTCCAATGAAGACAAGGACATTGGGTGGTGCACTCTACTTTGTCACTTTTATTGACGACTACTTGAGAAAACTTTGGGTCTATGTCTTGAAGACTAAAGACCAAGTGTTAGGTGTCTTCAAGCAGTTTCAGGCTTCAGTTGAAAGAGAAACTGAAATGTATTCGTACTGATAATGGTGGTGAATATTGTGGACCATTTGACGAATACTGCAAGCATCAAGGCACTAGACACCAGAAGACTCTTCCGAAGACTCATCAGCTAAATGGTTTGGCTGAGAGGATGAACATGACCTTGATGGAAAGAGTTAGATGTTTGCTTTCTGAAGCAAAGTTGCCGAGCTCATTTTGGGGTGAGGCTTTATTGACCGATGCACATGTTATTAATCTATCTCCTGCTGTTGCTTTGCAAAGTGATGTACCAAATAGTGTTTGATATGGAAAGGATGTTTCCTATGACCATTTGAGAGTATTTGGTTGCAAAGCTTTTGTACATGTGCCGAAAGATGAGAGGTCAAAGTTAGATGCCAAGACAAGGCAGTGCATCTTTATTGGATATGGCCTTGATGAATTTGGTTATAGGTTATATGATTCAATTGAGAAGAAACTTGTGAGAAGCCGTGATATTATTTTCATGGAGAATCAAACAATTGAATATATTGACAAAGCGGAGAAGCTAGAATCTTCAAGTTTTGATGGTATAGTTCATCTAGAATAAGTTCCTCACACAAGTATGCATGAAGTTGTTGGGTTTGATGATCACGGTGACGCCCATAATCATGTATCGAATCAACATGTTGATGTTGATAATAACAATGATATTGTTATTGATGATCCTCCTGCTCATGACGTTGTGGACGAATCAAATATTCTGCTCAAGAGGTCCACAAGGCACCGGGTTCCTTCCTCTCGTTATTCATCCAATGAGTATGTATTACTCATTGATGGGGGAGAACCTGAATGTTATGAGGAGGCCATAGAAGATGAGCACAAGGATCAATGGATTGAATCCATGCAATATGAGATGAAGTCTCTGCATGAGAACCACACTTATGAGTTGGTAAAATTGCCCAAGGGCATGAGAGCTTTGAAGAACAAGTGGGTGTTCAAAGTTAAAGTTGAAGAACACAACCTGAATCCCAGGTACAAAGCTAGATTGGTTGTTAAGGGATTTGGTCAAAGGAAGGATATTGACTTTGATGAAATATTTTCTCATGTTGTGAAAATGTCCTCGATTCGTACAGTTCTAGGTTTAGCTGCTAATCTTAATTTAGAGATTGAGCAGATGGATGTGAAGACGGCTTTCCTTCACGGTGACCTAGAAGAAGAAATTTATATGGAACAACATGAGGGCTTCAAAGTAGAAGGTAAAGAAAATTTTGTGTGCAAACTAAAAAAGAGTCTTTATGGCTTAAAGCAAGCTCCCAGACAATGGTACAAAAAGTTTGAATCTGTTATGGGGGAGCAAGGCTATAAAAAGACTTCTTCAGATCATTGTGTATTTGTATAAAAAAAAATTGACGATGATTTTATCATCCTTTTGTTGTATGTGGATAATATGTTAATTGTGGGAAAGAATACTTCCAAGATTGACGAGTTGAAGAAAGAGTTGTGTAAGTCTTTCTCTATGAAAGATTTGGGTCATGCCAAGCAAATTTTGGGCATGAGAATTACTCGTCTCAGATATGAAAGGAAGATTTTTTTGTCACAGAAAAAGTACATTGAACGTGTACTAGAGCGCTTCAATGTGAAGAATGCTAAGCGTGTAAGTACACCTCTTGCTGGTCATATGAAGTTGAGCAAGAAGATGTGTCTTACAGTTAGGGAGGAAAAAGAGAGCATGGCCAAAGTTCCATATTCCTCCGTCGTCGGAAGTCTAATGTATGCAATGGTATGCACTAGACCTGATATTGCTCATGCAGTTGGTATTGTCAGTAGATTTCTCGATAATCCAGAAAAAGAGCATTGGGAAGCCGTGAAGTGGATACTCAGGTATCTTAGAGGAAGCTCAGATGAATGCTTGTGTTTTGGAGCATCAGATCCAATCTTAAAGGGCTATACAAATGCTGATATGGCAGGTAACCTTGACAACAGAAAATCCACTACTGGATATTTGTTTACTTTTTCAGGGGGAGCTATATCATGGCAGTCGAAGTTGCAGAAGTGTGTTGCACTATCTACAATTGAAGCTGAGTATATTGCGGCTACTGAAGCCGGCAAGGAGATGATATGGCTAAAGCAATTTCTTCAAGAACTTGAATTGCAACAGATAAAGTATGATGTCTATTGTGACAGTCAGAGTGCAATAGACTTAAGCAAGAACTCTATGTACCATGCAAGAACAAAACACATCGACGTCAGATATCATTGGATTCGTGAGGAAGTGGAGAGTGAATCATTTCACGTCAAAAAGATTCACACAAGTGAAAATCCTGCAGATATGCTGACCAAGACGATACCAAAAGACAAGTTCGAGTTATGCAAAGAACTTGTGGGTATGTGCTCCCTCTAAAGAATATGAAGATACCTCCTTCCTGCGAATGGGACTGGAGGGGGAGATTTGTGGGGTCCAGTCCCACTATTCAATTTTTGACTTCAACAATTGCTACATGCAATTGTCAATGTTGGCAAATTGCAATAGCAGCAAATGTTGAAAAACACAGCAAATGTTGAGAAATTATAAACTTTCGGTGGCACAACTTTGACATATAGTGTATGGTGTTAAAATTTGCTGCTGCAAATTTCTTCTATAAAAGGAGCTTATTAGCTCATTTGTAAGACACCAATTCACAGAGAAAGAAAAATATAGAGAGCTGTGAGGTTTCCATAGACTATACAAGAAAAATAGTCTATGAAGAAAAATAGAGTGTGAGCGATATTTTAGTAAGGTGGAAATCAAAAGAGTGTTATTCCTTTTGAGTGTGTAGTAGTCACTTTGAGTATTGTATTCGTGACTACACGGTGTAAAATTCCTTACTATAGTGATATCAGTTGCTCCTCTTGGCCCGTGGTTTTTCCTTTATTTAGAAGGGTTTCCACGTAAAAATTCTTAGTGTCATTACTTTCCCATTTTATTTCCATTACTTTTACCATATATATTTTTGTGCTTGTCCGCATTTTCCCAACATTAAGTTTATTTTTTCGATTGTTAAAAATAATATTGATTGATTTTTAAATAATGATGTGATCTCTTGCAAAGAAATTGCACGTGGAGTGATCTTCAATATATTTAGAGAATGAAAAAGGACCCTACAAATTAAAGAAACCACAAATGAAAGTTAAAAATATATGCAGATCAAAGAAATTTTATTTATTTTCTTTCATCGCTAAATTGAATAACCAAATGGAGCTATCATATTTTTGCTGTGAATCGACCTCAATATATGCCTCTACTTATTGATGTTGCAGTTGAACAAATGAGTTAACAATTGCTTCTCAATGTAAAGAGGAGACAATAAATATATGTATTTACAGTTTATTAATTAGTACTTACTAGTTGTCTAGATGTTGTAGTTGAACCATATTTATTCTCTGCAAAATTATATAGTTAAGCCAACATATACTAATTAGATATCATAGCTATAGTTTAAGTTAATTACCACTCGCGACCAACATTCAATTATAATTGGAAAATCATGATAATTACGTGGACTGGGGTTTCTAGTTTGTCTAATTCGGAATTTGTTTAGCTTTTGTATAATGTAATTTTGTATAATATAATTTGTGTACCTTTTAAAGTTCAGATGTTTGTATTTGTATAAATTTATTATTTCGAGTTTATACAAAAATAACTCAATTATACAAACATATCCGCGAATTACACAAACCACCGAATTATACAAACAAGACAGCTTAAACTGTAGTTATAGCCCACAAATATGCGAACTATAACTATGAAGTATAATTAAGTTTATTAGAGTGATTATTTGCGAAAATTCCCCCTTTTTGCTCTCTTTCTCTCTCTCTCTCTCTCTCTCTCTCTCTATATATATATATATATATATATATGCTCACACACACTAGATAATTGAAGGCCCGTTCACGGGCCCAATATAACTAATTATTTGGGGAAACTAAGCAAATACTCCATAAAAGCAAAATAATTATAAACATATAACCCTTTACATTCATACCCCACTAAATAATTACACCATATACCTCCCCCATAACTAATTTCGCTTAATTGATACTAAATCAGTATTATATACTGTATTGGTATCATTAATGTTGATAATTTCGCTTAACTGCTACTAAATCAGTATCATATAGTGTATTGATATCATTAAGGTTGATAATTGCGCTTAACGCTACTAAATCAGTATCATATACTGTATTGGTATCATTAAGGCTGATAATCTCGCTTAATTGATATTAAATCAGTATATATATACTAAATCAGATTGTTTCCTTTTCAGGTATGTTTCTGATGGACTTCAAACACATATATCATATATGCTCATTCAATAGCAGAGGGGCTATTTTTGCTTTTTGCTATTAGAGAAGAATAGAAATAGGTGAAGTGTTATCAAAGTTGCACTTTAGCCAAGAAGCGAGATGCAAAACATATTAAGTGCTTCACCTTGCTTAATGGGTTAGTGTCGTCATAAAAGCTCTAAGACATATACTTTTCATTGCCAATAAACATAATCACGAAAAAAGCGAAACTAACAATTAATATTTCTCTATCCATGTATTTGTTGTTCATACTAATTATAGTATTAGTCTTAGACTAAATACATAATGGTATCGGGTGATCTTAACTTTTTGCACTCAACTCCTTGTTGCACTCAAATAAGCTACTTAATGAAAATTTGTGGACAAAAGTATCTTTGTCTAGGACCTAATTCACTCGGCATAAGTTTGAAGAACCGTTGTTTCACTTGGCATAAGTTTAAAGAATCGTTGTCTCGCTTGACATGAGTTATGAAGCAACTAAGTTATGCAAGAAAAGTTTGTAGTATTTCTATGACCTATTTTGCAAGGCAAAAAAATTTGGTTAAAAATTAAAATATGCATTTTGCGTCATAATATATGAGTTCCAAAACTAAACTTTTGTCTTACTTATGCCGTACAATATAACATGCTATGCCTTATACAAAATAACTTATGGTACGTTATAATACGAAAATACAATTTTCTATCGAGACAAAAAATATTGTATTTGTTATTAGTGTAAAGTATTTTTGGCCACTTTATTTTTTTCTTAAAGTATTGAAGAACAAACTCGAAAGACCATTTTGAATCTACCATCAAACATAAGTGTTATTTTTATTATTTTCTCTCACATTTTAGGTTGGATTTTAACAAACTTTTGTGAAAGGTAAGATAAATTTTTGAATAATAAACACAAAGTTGATGACCAATTTACTTCCAAAATAGGGGGCATTTGTGTAAATGACGAGTCAATTTATTAACTGTAACACATTTTGACCCGCCAAATTCGATCCAATCTGCCGGAAACCATCATCATTCATGAGTACTCTGTCTTCCCCCAATATAATATCCAAAAATTAGCTTTAGGTCTACATTTCTGTTTGTTTATATAATAATTAAGGCTGTAATTTACTTTTTGTATCGCCTCATCAATGGCCAACTCCAGCGAAAAAACGGAGGGGTGTTTGAGTACGTTAAACGGGTGTTTTAATAAGATAATAGATATGGAGGAAGTAACGAATCAGTCAATGATTTCATCGCCATTGATTGTTATATTGAGTAGTTTCTATTCCATCAATATTGTTTCTGTCATGTTTGCTGGCAATCTTCAACTAGCTGCCTCGAATCTCGCTACTTCCTGGGCTGTAATCACTGGTTTCTCTTTCATATTTGGATTAAATACTGCAGTCGAAACATTATGTAGACAATCCCGAACAACAACGTACACTTTGCTGCAGACATCATGTATCATATCATTCTTCTTTTCAACCGCCATGGCTCTTCTCTGGTGGTATTCAGATACAATTCTGATTCAATTATTTCATCAGGATCATGAAATTGCGAAAGAAGCAGGACTGTTTTTGAAGTTTCTTATACCTGGATTGTTTGGATATGGTCTTTTGCAAAATGTCATGAGATTTCTTAGGGCACACTCAATTTTAGACCCTATACTTTTGTTTTCAATGGCATCTTTAGTTATACATATTGCTATTATTGCCTATGCTTTGGTTCGTTGGACAGGTCTTGGTTTTAAAGGAGCATCATTAGCAACATCTATTTCCATTTGGATTCAACTCATCATCTTTGGTCTATTCATGTTTTTCTCCAAACATATCAAATGGGATTACACTTTCTCATTCGAGCCATTTCATTTTCATCATATCCTTACTAACTTGAAATTGGCTATTCCCTCTGCTGCCATGATCTGGTGAGTAACGTACGTAGTGCTCGATCATATTACTATTCTTTCCTTCTGTATGTTGTGTACTGCTCTTCATTTCGTTCGTTTGCATACACTCTACCCTCTCCCCTGACTCTACTTGTGGGATTACATTGGGTATGCTGTTGTTGGTAATGATGTACATGTATATACGCAGTTTGGAGTACTGCGCGTTTGAGATTCTTGTGTTATTGGCTGGTTTGATGCCAAACCCGGAAACATCGATTTCCATAATTGCGATGAGGTAAAAGCTTCTTTGCTTTAGACCATATATCACATTTTCACATTCAGCAAGGCTGACCATTTTTTTGGTTGTGACTTTTCAGTGTAAATACCCATGCCATTGCCCACATGTTATTTTCCGGTATGAGTTTAGGTGTAAGGTAATCTACCATGCACGAATATGAGTTTAACTTTTATACACTGTCCGGGAGGAATAAATACTTACATTGTTATATTCTTAAGATATATTATAGGTAAACTATATATCTCTATGACAAGTTACCAAAAAGATAGCAGGCAGGCTTAACATGCATATATAATGTACTAGGAGTAACAATTACTCCCCCTGTTTTATATTTTTTTAGTCCATTTAAAAAAGAATGTCTCTTTCCTAATTTGCTAAGTCTTTAATTTAAACATAACATATGACATGTTTAAAACCATAAGATTACAGAGTATTTTGATACATTTTACATATCTTTTGCTTAAGACCGATACAAGATTCAAAAGTCTTATTTACTTTCTTAAACTCCGTATAGTCAGTCAAACTAAGACAAACAAATTGAAACGGAAGGAGTGTTACATTATAAATCACTTACATTATATATATGCAGCACCCGAGTTGCAAAGGAGTTGAGAGCTGGAAATCCTGAGGGAGCTAAACATGTTGTGGCTGTTGCTTTCAAGCAAACTATTGTTTTAGTATATGTACTTTGTTTGGCTCTATTGAATCATCATATTGCCTGGGCTGGCCTCTTTAGTGATAGCGCGGAGATAATTAACAAATTTGCCTCCATGGTACCTCTTCTTTTAATATCCTTTGTACTCGAATTCACTCAAGGAAATTTATCAGGTCAGATTTTTATTTCTGTAATATCCGGAGATATATATATGTACTATTAGTTTTGACATTCAAAATAAGCTTAATAACTTTGTCATTCGATTGATCAGGGGTGGTTAGAGGATGTGGGTGGGAGTGTTATGCTATGTGCATCAACTTGGCAGCATTCTATTTCATCGGCATCCCAATAGCAGTCCTCGTTGTTTTCAAGCTCAGCCTACATGCTCAGGTAATTTAAATGCGGCCATATGCTTTATTTGTGTCATCGTGTAGACAGATTCAAGATTTAAACTTGATGAAAGTTTTTGTTTTTGAAAAAAATATGATGCAGGTTTTATGGATTGGCTTGATATGTGGTCTAGCTTGCCAAACTTCTGGCTTATCGCTACTGGTATTATTGACTAGATCATGGAAAAAATTAGAGGGCTCAACAAATAGCAATAGAGAAAGTGAACTTTCAGCTTAATCTGTTCTTTAGCCACTTGGGTAGTTTTTGTATAGCTTTGATATTGTTTAATCACTTATTTGGTACGTCGTGTATATGAGAGAAAATAATACATGTATTAGCTTTGATATTGTTTAACCACTTATTTGGTGGTATCATTTGGATCACAACACTAATTAGTACTATCTCATTTTGCCTGATGACATCAAAATCTTGAATTTCCTTGAAAGCATATTACCTGTTCAGAGGACTGCAAATCCTTTTTTCCCCAGTTCAAATCCGGGTGTCGCCTAATCAACAAAAAACATGAAATCTCTTTTTTTCTTCTGTTGATATAACCCGCCATATTACCTGTTCTAGTATGTGTTTGTTTTTGGAGATAATAATAAGTACTCATTTATAACTATAGACTATGTTTGATTATTCATTACTAAGTTTGTATAGTTGGAAATCATAGAAAAAATTAATCTTTTTATTTGTCTTTGCAATTTTTTTTTCAATAATTGAGAGACATTAATGTTACTATTAACTTCATAAAATGACTCATTTAACATTACTATATAACGGAGCAGAGCATTGTATGTGTTAATAAGAATATCTTTTGGGCCTAATGCACCCATACAGGAGCTAGCTATGTGAGCTGGCCCATTAGTTAATTTAACCCTACGCCCTAATATTGTCTATATAAACACCATTATAGGTGTTGGAAGACACACTCTAGATCTCTCAGTGAACGGCTAGGGTTAGAGAGTTTCTCTGCATATATACCTAGTTGAGGATATTTAGGCTGTGAACTAGGGCATCCATTCTCCATTCCTAGATTGGTAATTGAGTCATGGTTGCCGCAGACGATTCGCTTCTGAAAAGAGAAAGTCTGTAAGTCTCCAAACAAATGATTTATTACGCTATGCTTTATATTCAATGATACTACATAAACTTGGGATGATAGGGATACTAAAGAATGTAGATAAAGTGTTTGTACAACTTGATGGCGATTGTGCATCCTCCAACATGTTGTACACACTTTATTTGCCTTTTTTAGTATCTCTATTAAGGCTGGGCACCGGACCGAGTTGTACCGGTATCGTTCTGGTTACTATTACGATCCAATAGTATTCGGGACAGAATGGAATACATTGAATCGGTACTCGGAACGGGACGGTATCATTATTTGGTATCGGTGTACCGGTACCGGTTCATCCCGGTTCATTCCGGTTCCGGTCCGATCCGGGAAATTGGATTGGTTTTTCTAATTTTTGTCATTGTTTTATACTTTTATTAGCATTTCATTTTTTATTTAATTTTTTAAAATTACAAACTTAATTCATCAACTTCAAATAATATAAACCTAAAAACTTCAAAATTTATAAATTTAACAAATTACAAACTTAAGTTATTTAAATTACAAGTTATAACTTATAACTTATAAACTTCAAAAGATTCAAATCTTGAAAACTTATAACATAAACTGAAAAACTTCAAAAAAAAATTCATATTTTCATAATTCAAAATAACTCAAAAAAATATATTATTTTTTGAAATAGTTATATGTGCCGTCCCGTTTATCCCATTTCGGTCCATTCCGATTCTATACAGGTATATAATGGGATAGGATGAAACCGAGTTTCCATCTCGATAATTCCGGTCCGGTTCATCCCAATTTCGGTCAACAACCCGGTAAAACCATCCTGGTCCGGTCCGGTACCAATTCATTCCGGTCTGGTGATCACCTTAGCTCAAACGTCTTGAACTTATATGCTCCTATAATGTCTTCAATGAGAAGTTGAGTGCAACACTGAAGAAGTTCCCATTGTTGGAGGGATTGTACATTTGCTACATCCCAATACCCAAAGAAGCCATTTAAACAATAAACAGTTCTTGTCATTATTTAAAGTCATTTAAGTTGATCAACTTAAACGACTTTAAAGAACGACAAGAACGACCTATAGTTTCAATGGCTTCTTTGGTGATTGAGATGTAGTAAAGGTGCAGTTCCTCCAACAATGAGAACTTCTTCACTGCTTCACTCAACTCCTCACTGAAGACATATAGAAACATATGAGTTCAAGAAGTTTAAGCTGAGGTGGTCTGTTGAAAATATTCAGAGTGAAGGAATACTCTCATTGAAGCCTTACATACTAGATAGATTGAGATATGCACGAAGAACTTGCTTGAAAGACTTGAAACCCTAGCTTATGCCTTACTTACGGTACCTTCTGAGTTTCAAGGAGTTCAGAGTGTAGGAACTGAGTGTTAAGCATGAAAATCCCTTCATGGATATGCGTAATGTCGTGGCTGAGACTTAAGAATAGTGGAAAAGACAAAAGAAACCCAGTTAAAAACTGTCGGAAACCTTCTATAAGGCCATGTACAGTCTGCAGTTTGATCTATGGGTCCTAGATACCATCCGTGAAAGCCAGACTGAAATTTTAAGTATATGAAGTTCGTTATACGTGCCCAAATTACGGCTCGTAATTGGTTCTATGATTTGTAATAAGATCAATAGAAATCAGGCCCAAAAACATGTTTCAAGACTTCATTTTACGGATCCAAATTACGGCCCATAGATGCTTTTACGGCCCATAATTGGGTTCGTAAGAATCAGAAAAAAAATTACTTTCAAAAGTTTATTCTACGAGTTCAGAGTGTTAGTCGTACTTCAATTTATGACCCATAAATGAGGTTCGTAGTTATCAGACTCGGAAAACTTAGTTGTGGTAAAAAAAGATCACAATTTCATAAAAATTCTGTCTTTACTTCTATCAATCTTGTTAAATTCTTATAGATAAATATTTTAGGCATGAGAGTTAAGGAATACTCTAATTGAAACCTTACATACATGAGAGATTGAGATTTAAATGAAAAACTTACTTGAAAGATAAAGTGTATGGCAACTTGACGGCGATTGTGCATCCTCCAACATGTTGTACACACTTTATCTGCATTTTTCAGTATCTCTATTAAGGTTGGGCATCGGATCGGGTTGTACCGGTACCATTTCGGTTACTGTTCCGGTCCAGTAGTATTCGGGACAGAATGAAATACATTGAACGTACTCGGAACGGGACGACATTATGATTTGGTACCGATATACCGGTACCGGTTCATCCTGGTTCCGGTCCGATTCGGTTCGGTCCGTGAAATTGGATTAATTTTTTTAATTTTTTGTCATTGTTTTATACTTTTATTAGCATTTTTTTTACTTATTTAATTTTTCTAAATTACAAACTTAATTCATCAACTTCAAATAATATAAACCTAAAAACTTTAAAATTTTATAAATTTAACAAATTACAAACTTAAGTTATTTAAATTGCGAGCTATAAGTTAATTATAACTTATAACATATAACTTATAAACTTCAAAAGATATGAATCTTGAAAACTTATAACATAAACTTAAAAACTTAAAAAAAAATAACTTTATTAAACTTAACTTATAAACTTATAAGTAAAAAAATTTAAAAATAAACTTAAATAAAATTACAAATAAACATTATAAATTTCAAAACTTAAATACTTTATAAACTATTAAACTTAGAAAAAAATAATCATATTTTCGTAATTCAAAATAACTCAAAAGAAGTTACAGTATTATTTTTTGAAATAGTTATATGTGCCGTCCGATTTATCCCATCTCGTTCCAATCTTGTCTATTCTGGTTCTATACCAGTATATAGTGGGACGGGATGGAACCGAGTTTCCATCCCGATAGTTCCGATCCGATTCATCCCGGTATCGGTCAACGACCCGTTCAAATCATCCCGGTCTGATCCTGTGGTCCCATTTCGATCCGTGCCCAATCTTAATCTCTATCGTCAAGTTTCTGTAGTATCGTTGATGTAATATCTGATGTAAATGACTACTACAACTAAAACTAAATTATATGATGCATCTGAATTATGTACAACAAACAATCATGTAAATTTTGCTCGATCGAAGTCCCATAGGCCTTTCTAGTCATTCATTTAAGTTGAACAACCAGATCCATGTATACGATGAAGAAGCCATAACAAATACAAAGAACATGCCTGAACTACACCACCTTCAACTCTTTGGAACTAAGATGACAAATGACGGATTGGAAACTATTATTAGTGGTTGTCCTCACCTTGAATCACTTGATCTGCGACGATGTCTTAATGTCCATCTAGGAGGCGACATAGGAAAGCGATGTTCTCAATAGATCAAATACCTAAGACACTCTCAGGACCGCACCCAAGATCTTGGGCTTGGTACTGAAATGCACAATTTTGAATATATTTGATGAGGATTAATGATTAAACCATCTGAAATCAAGAGGATACCATATGCATGGTAATCACTAATCCTCATCAAATGATTCAAAATCATGCATTTTAGTATCATGCCCTAAATCTCCGGTACGATCCTAAGAGTGTCTTAAATATTTGATCTGTTAAGAACATCGCTTCCTAGATGGACATTAAGACATCGTCACAGATCAAGTGATTCAAGGTGAGGACAACCATTAAGAATAGCTTTCAATCCTTCATTTGTCATCTTATTTCCAAGGAGTTGAAGGTGGTGCAATTCAGGATTGTTCTCTGCAATTGCTATGGCTTCTTCATCGTATTCATGGATCTGATTATTCAACTTAAATGACTTTAAAGAACGTCCTATAGTTTCAATGGCTTGTTTGGTGATTGGGCAGTTCCTCCAACAATGGAAACTTTTTCCTAATTTATTCGTATATGTTTAAAATATTTTAAATTATTAATTCCTGTAACTTATAATAATTTTTATTGGTTTCGAAAGATACATTTTCCAATAGAGTTCTATTTCTAACTAAACTAAATTTGGACTATCCATACCAATTTATTAGGCACCAATAAGATATTTACCTAAATTTAACTAATAGAATTTCTATCCCAATGTGTAATAAGACATGACTGTCAAAAAGAAAATTTCACGCAAATCCTATAAAGATTCTACACTTAAAATGTAGATGGAAAACAAAATTACATTAACTTCAACTTAATGTTAAATTTGTGTTACTACCACAAAGTTTCAATTTGTCTTTCATTGATACACATGTGAATAGTTTATAACATTTTGGGGGTGAAGATATGAATTGATAAAATTTTATTCTCTATCTTAATTTATATGATATAGTTCGAATCTCAGAAGTTAAATAAAAATAAATTATTTTAATTTATTCATATACTTTTTAAATATTTTAAATTATTAAAATAAAAAAGTTTACCACTCGTAATACTCTTTCGTCTATGTCTCGGGTTCGAATCCGGAAAATAACGAGTTAGAAGGATTTACCTTCAACTACTCTTATATTATCTTTATTCATATCAATCGACCCAACAGTATTGAAACCAAAATGGCTGCCATGGCCGGTGTTTCTTGTTCTTCTTCGTCATCTCTATCGACTCTTAGAAAATCCTTCACTTCCAATTCGCCTATTTTCCCTTCCTTCTATTCTCTGTTACCGCAAATCCCAAAACCCTTATCCCTCAAAACCGTAAACCCAAACTTCAAACCCTTCTTACCACGCCGATTCTCCTCCGCCGTCTCCGCCACCGCCGATTCCGCCGAAGTTAGACAGTCCCTAAAAACTCGCTTGAAAAATGGAGAAACCCTTTACGGCATTTTCCTCCTCGGTTTCTCTCCAACCCTCGCTGAGATCGCCGGGCTCGCCGGGTACGACTTCGCCGTCGTCGATATGGAACATGGTCACGGAGGTATCTCCGATGCACTCCCTTGTCTTCATGCCTTAGCCGCTACTCAAACTCCAGCTATTCTCCGTATCCCTGAATCCTCCGCTACTTGGGCTAAAAAAGCCCTCGATCTCGGCCCGCAGGGCATTATGTTTCCGATGATCGACGGTCCGAAATCAGCCCGAAAGGCCGTGTCTTACTGCCGTTTCCCGCCTAATGGCGTACGTGGATCTGCTCATACTGTTGTTCGAGCTTCGAGCTATGGAATTGATGAAGGGTATTTGAGTAATTACGAGGATGATCTACTGATCATGTGTCAAGTAGAGTGTGTAGACGGAGTGAAGAAGATTGATGAAATTGCAGCAGTGGAAGGGGTTGATTGTATTCAAATGGGACCATTGGATTTGAGTGCAAGTTTAGGGTACTTATGGGATCCTGGGAATAAGAAAGTGAAGGAGATGATGAATACAGCTGAAAAAGGGGCGTTGAAGAAGAAGCCACATGACGGTGGGGCGTATTTATCTGGATTTGCAATGCCTCATGATAGTCCTGAGAATTTGAAATCAAGAGGGTACCATATGGTTTCAGGAGCAATAGATATCGTGTTGTTTAGAAATGCAGCTGTGGAGGATGTGAAGAAGTTTAAGATGAGTTTGGCTAAAGGATTTGAAGATGATGACAATCAAAAAGATCATAAAGATGGTGAAGAGAAGTACTGGAGTGAGTAAAAATTTTAACTTTGTTAGATTACGTCGTAGTTTTTGAAGTATTATGTTCTGCTTTTAGTTGATTATGAGTCTTGGGATTAACTTAAGTTTCAAATTTGAGCTACTTATGCAATAGAGCCTTTTTTTTTGTTCTGAGCAAAACTTTGGTTGATTGTTTTAGTAGTTGAAATTGATTGATTTGCTTGCTAGTCTAATACTACTTCTGTGTTGAAGAATTTTGGGTATGTTGATTAGTCTCGGTATGATAGGTTGCATCTTTTTGATAGTTCTTTACATAATAGAAATACTCATGTATAGTACTTTAGAATAGCTGTTGTGGAGGATACGAAGTTCAATATGAGTATGGACTTATGGTGATGGTCTGAATATGCTAATGATCAAAAGGATCGTAAAGACGGTGAAGAGAACTACTGAAGTGAATAAACATTTGAACTTTGTTAGATTTCGCGGTAGAGTTTGGAAGATTTATTTTCTGCTTTTTCTTGATTCTAAGTATTGGAACTAGCTCAAGTTTAGATCCTCTTTTTCCTGGGCAAGACTTTGGTTTTGGTTGTTTTAACCGAGCTGAATTTGGTTTAGTTGCTAACTTGCTTATTTCCACTTCTTTTTCGGAGAAGTTCAAATATTAAATCGGCTGAATAGACTGGAACCCATGCACAAATAGCAACATCCTGAACCTGCTTTACCACTAAACCATGTCTTTGGCTTATGCTGAGGGGATTCAATATTAAACATATACACATCAATCAAGAAATTGATCCTATATAAATAGTATAATTTTTTTGTGAAGGGGATTTAGATAAACTCTTGGACACCATGTAGCTCCGCCCCTGATTGGGAGTAGCTCAAGTTTTTTGAATTTGAGCTACTAATGCAACAGAGCCTTCTCTTTGTCTCATCAAGACTTTGGTTGATTGCTTCTTCTTTTTTTCCTATTTAGCCGATTTTTTCATGATTGTTTTAGTAGTTGAAATTGGTTTAATTGCTAACTAATAACGTATAAAGGGCTTAATTCAGCTTGATTGGTATCAATTTTATGGTTTATTAAGTGATACTTAGCTAGCTGGTCTAATTTTGCTTCTTTGTTGGAGAAGTTTGGCAATGCCAAAATAGCAGTTATGGAGGATTTGAAGAAGTTTAAAAATGTGTTTGGTTGAGGGATTTGAAGATGACAATGATCACACGTAAACCTAAAATAATTCTGAATCATAGATGATGATATGGTAACGGTTTACTAGGTCGATACGGATGGTCCTAAAATATTTTAGGCCAAACGTAGTCGGTTAGTTAGTCATATCTTCAAAAATTTATGGACTAACACACGGAAGATTGAGAATTTTGAACTTCTGTTTCGTGACCCTTAAACGGTAAAAAAGAATGGCGTGAATAATGTAGAAAGTATAGAAATGATTTTCTAGATCAATACAGATGATTTTATAAACTATTGGGTTCAACATAGTCGGATGATTTACTAGGTATGGTTCTATAAACTTTTGGATCAAATATAGCTGGTCGGTTTTACTCTCAAAAGCTTATGGACTAAGATTCACAAAAAAAATGGAAAAAATATCTCAAATCTTTGTTTCGTGTCTCTCCTAAATTACTAAAAAAGTGGTGTTAATCATGTCGAAGCTATCTGTATAAATGGTTCTAATAAAATTTGGGCCAAATATAGCTTTGATAATTATGAATTCGCATTTCACATACTCAAAATTAAAAAAAAAAGAATATTATGCTAGTCATGACAAAGCTTCGACCCTCCTGATTTCAGGACAAACGGAGTGCGATAATTTTTTGAAAATACATGTGTTAGTATAGTACACACCAAAAGTTTTGATTTATGAATTCGTATTTCAAGATCCCAAAATGCGAAAAAATAAAAGCGACATCAATCATGGTGAACCCAAAGTTGATTATGGTGAAAGGTCTAATAAGCATAGAGCCCAGACGATTCAATTTTCATGACAAACGGAGTTCATCGACAATTTTTTGAAAAATTCATATGCCAAGACACACTAAAAGCTCTGATATTTATGAATTCACGTTTCAGGATCTCTGAAATTGTAAAATAAAAACGATATCAATCATGGCAAAGTCTGGATCCTTTGAAATGGACCCTTCGAATTTCAAGACAAACAAAATTTATCAACATTTTTTTATAACATTCATGTATATACTGAAAGATCAAATTATAACCAATTGACATTTCAGAACCTTGAAATAAAGAGACACATACAAACAAAGTAACGTTAATCAGGGTGAAGTCCAGGTCATTTGGGGTCTGACCCTGCATAAGTCCATCGACAATTTTTTTTTTTTGAAAAAATCATATGCTAAGACACACTGAAAAGACACACTGAAAGCTCTAATATTCATAAACTCATGTTTCAAGATCTCAAATCATATCATCATATATATAAAGGAAGATCATAGAGGAGGTGATGTGGCACCTCTCTATGACCTCCATTTCTATTTATCTATTTTCTCTTCTTTTTTTTTGGACTTTTTATGCTTGTTTTTTTATTTATCTTATTTCTAAATGCATTAATCAATTAATGAAGAAACAAAACTGAAAATTTCTAATGGAGCAATTACTGAGGAAACACGTTCTATTTGAGACATCTATTAGAACTAAAACACATTTAAATCAAATAAATGGGAGATGAAAAGACCATCCTTTCATACACCTTCTCCTCGTTTGACAAATGACAGGTTATTAAAAGGAGTACCAAAATAGGTTTTGGTTTTATATTTCAACTCATATATATAGTGTACGTACTAAGATACATGGCAAAGGTATATATCTTCTTCTTTTATTTTCTTACATTGACTAATTCGTTGTGTCATAATTGTTTCATTTATTTTACTTTACATTTTTTTTCAAGATTATCCTTTTTTATACATGGCTAATTTTTTAGAGAATTTCTCTTTGTACTTGAAATCCTTCTCTTTTTTGTCTCTCAGTAGTACTTTTGAACGTATATGCTGCATTTGGTGAGTGTAAATGATGGGTGAGGATTGAGGACTGAGGAGGAGAGGTAATAAAGGAAATACAATAACAGAGTAAATTCGTAGGTGCAATTATTGATACAATATTTTGATTATTTTAGGAAAGTAGTAATAGTTATTGATTTTAGAGGAATTGAATAATGAAACAAGGGTAAAGAAATGCAAATAAGAGTAGAAATAAAGGATAATCAAAATATAATATTAAGATAAATACAAAGAAGAATGAGATTACATGAGAAAAGATTATTTAAGTGAAAAATAATATGGGACAAAAAATACACACAAAGAAGGGTATAATCAAGAAACATAACAGAAAGGGAAATAGAAGATTTCAAAATATCATTAATGCAACAATAATTATTATTTTCATGGTAATGAGAATATGATCAAGCAAAAATATATTTTTTTTAAAAATCAAATTCTTAAATTTGTAAAATTACATTTATAACTTGAAATCTTAAGAAAATAATCACGATGAAAGGGTTAAAATTGTACGCTCTTTATTACATTAATGGAACCGTGCGAAGCGCAGATAAATTCACTAGTTATAACTAAAAATGAAGTCAATCTTAGTAAAGTCTTGAATCTTTTGAAATAGACCCTTCGAATTTGAGGACAAGCAAAATTTATTGATAATTTTTCAAAAAATCCATGTATAATTGTATATATTGAAAGCTCTAATAATCAATTGGCATTTCAGAACCTCGCAAAACGCACACATACACACTGCATTCCAACTTATTGTCCCCTCCGTCCACTTTACGTGTTATCATTTAATTTGATATAATATTTTTAAAATTTATAATCTAAAATCATATAATTATAAATTATTTCATTAAAGAAAATAAAGATTAAATTATTTCTAATTATATATTTGATCAAAGAAATCTTTACCCCATCATAAAAAAAATTGGCAAAAATTTCATCACAATCATTATCAGAAGAAAGGAGTATAGAGTTGTCGTGTATCTTGATGCTCCTCATTCATCTTTGTCATAACTCACCAAACTCCGACACACCTCCTTACCCTACCCCTACCCCCTCTTCTTGTCTCCTTGAAATAGGGAAAAGCAACTGATCAATCTCCCATTTGTTGCCATGATGACACTATAAACAGGTTCAATCTTGATTCTCTAACTACACCAGATGATTTTACTTTCCTTTGAATTCTAGTAGTATCTTAGTATTTTTCAAATGGGTTTTTCTTTTTCTCAACTGGGTTGTGCTCTTTTTCTTCTTTTTTCTCTGAGATAAAAATCGGGTCTTTGATGCTTAGTCTTGGGTATGAGTTAAAAAAATTGGATCTTTGATGCTTTAGTTTTCCAAATTAATTGATTATGACTTAATTGGTTTTTGACAAACTTGATTTGATGGTTATAGTAGCAGATATTTAGTCAAAAGAGAAAAAGGGTGTGTAGATAACAAATTGTGGCTATTGAAGATAAAGGTATAGTCTTTTTGCTCTGTACACTGTTATTGTAGTTAACTTTGTTGTGTTGGAATTCTATTTTGTTTGTGATGATCTCAGAGTATCACAGTTTTTGAGAAAACTGACTGTGTATAGAATATTGATCATCAAATGGCTGAGGTGATTGGACCTAGATTGTACAGTTGCTGCAATTGTAAGAATGAAGTTGCACTTCATGATGACATTATTTCTAAGGCTTTTCAGGTTAGAATATGTGGGATTCTTTTCATTTTCTTTGAATTGTATGAACGTGGATAGTTTACGGCTAGCAAGTAAGCACTCCAACTTTGAGAGTGTACATCTAAACACATCAACTTGGTCTCAATTGACAACTAAATACTTTAAATTGTCCCTATCGTGTCTCGTGGACATCCGACACTGATGTGGCACATAATTTGGAGGTGTCTAGATGATTATTGTGTAAGTTGGAGTGTTCAATTCACTTAGTGAAGATGAATTGAGGTGTCTAGATGTGTATACTCAAAGTTGGAGTGTTTACTTGCCATTTGAGGCCAACTTTAAGTGTATGTTTGTTTATGTATTATGTCTTGATTAAACGTATGATCATTGTATGCTGTTTTTGCTTAGAGGTTCCTGATACAAAAAGGTTATCAGTAGTTTTTGAGTTAGTCAGTGCCACAAGTGTTCACAATATCAAAGATAACAGTGTGTTATCAATGGCGAAACACACAAAAAGATCCAAGGACCATTGGGCTTTAACGAAAAAAAGGTGCAAATAGATTCCATTATGTATGTGTATTCCAAGATAACGAATATAAGCATGAATATAACACATATGGACAAAGAAACTGAAAAAAAATCGATAAAGTAACATATCAATGGTTTAGTGTTAGCACTTAGCTCTTCAGGTTTATGCTGACTGAGGTGAAGCCCTCAAGATTTTTGTGCCTCACTTCAGAGCTTAAGTGCACGTATAGCACGCCTTTGATAATGTTGCACCAATTTCTATTCTTCTCTTATAGCAAAAGGCAATGATCTCACCATGAATTCAAGAAAATTGGCTCCTCTGCTATTGAAATGAGCATATATATATATATGTTTGTATTTCAGTTACATACCGAAAAGGAAACAAGTTGGAAAGATGTAGCTCAATGAGGAATACATCTTGGTCTTTTCTATATAAGATTTTCTGTTTTTTTTTATCTATTTCAGGGCAAGATCTATCCTTTTGTTTACTTAAGATATTACCAGTAATATATTCTTGCCTAATTGACATTAGGGAAGAAATGGTCGAGCATTTTTGTTCTCTCACGCAATGAACATAGTCGTGGGACCAAAAGAGGATAGGCATCTCATGACTGGTCTCCATACAGTTGCTGATGTCCATTGCTGCGACTGTCGTGAGGTGCTTGGCTGGAAATATGAACGAGCATATGAAGAGGCACAGAAGTACAAGGAAGGAAAGTTCGTACTTGAGAAATCAAAGATTGTCAAGGAAAACTGGTAGTAGTCCACTCTGAATTCTATGAAAGTGTGTGGATGCTCCTATGTACGTACTATGCTGTTAGATCAAATTCTCATCAATTCAAAATGTCGATTCATTGCTTATTGCTGTATAAATTTCTTATGTTTGTTGTTCGATTGGATTGGATATGTTGAACAATCTTGTGAATAATCTATCTCCAAAATCATATAATTTGTAAATACCACAACAACAACAATAAACATACCTTAGCCCTACCTTTGTTGGGTAGAGAGGCTGTTTCCGATAGATTATGATATTTGCTTTACTTGGTTTCTGCTATGGAGTACCTGGATTCTTCGTCTTGGATAACACATTCATCTGACCAGTCAGCACTGAATTATTCATCTGCAATCTTGTTTTTGCTCCATTTTTTAGTGGGCTTCCATGAGAGGCTATCAAGTAATATGATATATTGTAAATGGGGAAGACACATAGCTGGAGTAATGAGAAGTCCACTGAATTGACCATATGACACGATATAGATGTTTGATAATGTATCTGGAATTGTTGAACGATATACTCTGATAGATGTTGCAGTTCAAGTTTGGTATGAATTTGTTATTTTGCTTCACTTATTCAAGTTGAGTAATCAAACAATGATTTCTCCAAACAATTGCTTCTTGATGTACAATGAGCAAGTGTGAAGGAACGACGTTAACGTGGTTTATTAGGATCACGTGAACTCATAGGTTACTTAGTAGATCCGTCCCCCGCTACTAAGGTTACTCAGTAATCATCCACTCGAACCAGCTACTGATCATCGTCTTGGTAATCAGACGCGAGCCAGCCCCTTAGCAGTCATTTCCAGTTGTTGTTCTCCTCCCAACGGCAGGTTCTTATGCATTTCTCACTCGTCCACCACTAGAAACACCGTTTTCCATCCGACATGCATTAATCATGCCACCAACATTCAATCCTGAGCCAAGATCGAACTCTCCATGAGATTCATAGTTGCATTACTTCGAGATTGTCTTTTCACATTTGGCATAAGTTTAAGTTGAACTTGTTCAATCAGATAAACAAAGTGAAAAATGATATACTGCCACATCATTAAACAACTCATCTGAGTTCGGAAGTCGCAACTCATAATATTACTAACAAAAGGATATTAGTAAAAGTCGTCAAATTTGAGTTCAACAAGGGTTTCGTGGTGTAGTTGGTTATCACGTCAGTCTAACACACTGAAGGTCTCCGGTTCGAGTCCGGGCGAAGCCATTCTTTTGCTTGCTTTTTTGCCCACATGGTCTTTACATTACATTATAACTATTTATCTCTCCTTCTTTTTTTGTCATCTTTGCATAGTATAGAAGACAGATTAGGCAATTGGTTTAATGCTTCTATAATGTTGAAACACCAAGTTAGTAAAGGCATGAAGAAATTCACAAGCAGACATTACTGTTGGCTCTGCCTTCTTGACCCAAAAATACAGGAAAAACAAGTTTCTTTACAATTGTGTACTGAATGTGCTACCGCAAGTATAATCCCATTCGCTTATTTATTTGTTGTCACAGAAACAATAGAACAGTATAGGGAACAATTTTTCTATTGAATTCTATTGCTAACTACTCTGATGAGTTACAAACATTATAGCAGGAAAATTTTCTAGAGCATGACTTCTAAAGTTTTCATGAGCTCAACTCGATAAAAAGGCTGGCCTGAGGATGTAATCCGGCATCTTTCAGGGACGAACTGAGCTTCTCTGCGCCATATACAGTGCGAGGGAAGTTGGATACAAGACTGTAGTTGTCAACCGCTAGGCATCCTAGAGAATCGACATAGTCATACAACGACTGTAATGTTGTAGTACAATGAAATCTCCTCTCCTTGCGTTCTCCAGTAGGAAACCGAACCAAAACCTGAATGATCCAAATTAAACAACAAATTAATTAAGACAACAGTATGAACACCTTTCTGTTCACTGAGGGATTCAGTTTCAGTTTTGCACTTTGTCCCCCCTCCCTCCCTCGAGATATATGCATTTAACATGAACTTTCTGCTCAACCTTAAGCCCTATAATCTTTTCTATTCAAAATCTTTGCAAATCAAATCACTCAACACCTGAAATCAACGAGACTCCATAGAAAACACTCTAGCTCCATTAATCTGTTCTTTGGAGCTAGAACATCCAATAGAATGAAACGAAATATTGGTAAGCAACAGCGGAGCATCAAGAAATAAGATCAGGCTAGAGCAGTTATGTTTCAATCTTACCGGAAAACCATGTTTTTCACCAAAATTTGTGAAAAAATTGCAGCCCGGTGCACAAAGCATCCTGCTTAAGCAAGGTACGGGAAAGGGTCGCACCCCAAGGGGTGTAATATAGACAACCTACTCTAATGCAAACATTAGTGGCTGCTTCCACGGCTCAAACCCATGACCTATAGGTCAAATAGATACAGCTTTACTAATGCTGCAAGGATCCCCTTCTTCACCAAAATCTGTAATAATGACTATTTTTTTGGTACAATGAAAACCAAGAGAAACATGATTACCTGGGTAACATCAGGACCCTTCTCAGGTTCAGGGCCCAATGACAATAGTTTCTCCTGGCGTATTTTAACTAATGCAGCTTCTCTTTCAGCAGCTTCATGTGCTGCTCTTTCCCGGGCCTCTTCTTCCTCCTTTCTTTTCCTTTCAGCTTCAGCAGCTTCCCTCTCCAGCCTCTCTTGCTCTTCTATCCTCTGGCGCTCTCTAGCCTAGTTAAGGGCAAACAGTTGATCAATGTAAAGCTTTTTCCCCTTCACAAAGTAACTTGAAGAGAGGAAAGGCATATTTGGAACCTAAAAGCACTTACTTGATCAGCTTCTAGTGCAGCACGATAAGCAGCATCTTGCTCCTCCCTCAAACGTATATTGTTTCTTCTTTCTTCTGCCTCAACCCTGGCTGTGACAAGCACAGGGGCACTTTCCTCGATCACTCTTTGCAGTACTGTAAGCATTTCTTCGGGAGATTTTGGCCCTTCCGCCTACAGAGTGTTCACCAAAATAAGTACACAAGTTAACGGGCTAGTAGAAAATTCAATGAAGCAAGTTCATTTTTCTACACACACAAATCATTGAGACAAGTGTGCTTCCTTCAGAAAATAGTAGTACCAACTATAGTATGACAGATCTAGGTTGCCCTTTTCTTTTTGTGTGGGACTCTTTACCTTTTTGTGTGTGACTCTTATGTGGCAAATATAACATCAATTGGTTTTTAACACATCAGGCCACAAGCCTAATAGCATTCTGTAGCTAGCTAGCAAAAGGGCAAAAAGTGGAACAAACACAAAACAAGGAAGCATATGCACTCGCACATAGAATAGATTAGTGAAATACACACAAACATGAGTCAACAGTTACAAAGTGCTAAATCATGTAATCTTTTTTGAAGTAACAGTGAAGGGGAGAGGCACCCCCCCCCCCCCCCTTTTTAGCATCGTGAACTCTTTCCAATTGACAGAGAACAAGGCAGCCAGCCATTCGATCCCAAGAAAACAATTATATTCCAGACTAGAACATTCACTTGCTTACACAGGATTATAATACTCAACCTACAGAAAAAAGGAACACAAACATGCTTAAGGGCATGAATGAAAAACAGCTAATATCATGAGAATATACATTTTGCTCAATGAACTTGTACAGAAAATCCATCAATGAGGAATCTTAGAGCAGTAGCATAATCTTTGGTCTGTCTATTATTATTTACCATAATGGGCAGACTCCTTTTCATAGGCTATACACAATAAAACAGAAAACATCAAGGTTTATGGGAAAATGTCTGGAAAAACATCGCACCAACAAAAATAAAATGTTTCACATGGTTGGTTGTTAGAAAAGCTTGCTTGACACAAGAGGTTTTGAAGAAAGAGGAGAATTGTAGTATCTACATGTCAACTTTGTAGGGAAGTAGATGAGACAAATAGTCATCTTTTCTTGCACTGCAAATGCAAATTCACCGCTCAGTTGTGGAATTTATTTCTTACCCTTACAGACACAAAATGGACCATGCCTGAGCACACTGCAGATCTACTCAGCTGCTGGATTAGAAGAGGTGGAAGCAAGAGCAAGAAGAGATGGTGGAAAATCATTCCACATTGCATCTGGTGGACTGTGTGGAGAGAGAGAAATAGCAGACGTTTTGAAGATAAGTCCAATTCCATTCATAGAGTTAAATGGCATTGTATTGTATCTCTATTTTTTTGGGTGTAAACAAACAAACATAGAGGAATTAGAGCTTGTAGATCTGTTAGGCTCTCTGTAAGTAGTTTCTCCCTTTCTCTCTTTTTTTGCTTGTTTTGTCCCCTTTTGAAGGTCTCCAGCTATGTTGCTCGGACTCTTCTAAAATGTCAAGGGGTGCGTGTTGGATTCATCAAAAGTAGTGTATTTTTGGAGAATCCGACACGGGTGCGGCATCAAAAGTGAAGAGTCCGTGCAACTTAGGTCTCCACTCTCCAGCATATAATGCTGAGGAAGACAACATTACCCGTTTCAAAAAAAAATAAAAAATACCTAAGCAATGAGGAATATGACATGCACAACTTTCCAATAAACAATGAGGTCACTTTTAATAATTCATGCACAACTGTACCCTACAAAACTATTAACTAATCCTGCATTACTAGTGCCAGTGAAACTAATCCCTATCTAACTTTTCTTTTAACCAAACAACCCCTTAAGGTTGAAATGTTTGCTAACCATATTCAGGAGAACTGAAATGGAATCCAATAACTTTTTAGGGCACATAACAATGGCCAAACTAACCTTTCAGAAAGAGTGGATACTCTTGGGGCAGAAGAAGATGGAAGGAAAGACACTAATAGAAGCAATTTCAATTAATTGAAAGATATAAATATTGTATAGTGGATGGACATCTTTTATCAAATTAATCGCAATTGCCTCTGATAACAAACCGAGAATATTTTTTTGAAAATGTCAACAAACCGAGAATATGTTTTACAAGTGTTTGATGTTTGCTCCTTATCAAAAGAAAAACAGTGTGATGTTTTGTCTAGCATGCTGATTCTTCAGTCTTCGGACTCGTTTAGCCACAGATATTCTCAAAAATATTTGGAAAAAAACTTGGCAAATATTGTTTGGCCATACAACTTGCCATTATTTGGCAAATATATTTGGCAAACAATCCAAATTCACAAATACTAGAAAAAACTAGTATTTGGGCCAAATTCTATTATTTGGAAACTTTTAAAAGCTTGAAAATTACCCCATACTTTTATATTTTATATAAACACCCATCATTTATAATTTTGGACTGAATTTCCGTCCTAGTTCATTGTAAAAAATTTATACAGTTATATACATATTTTATACAGTTTTTATCCGAGCTTGCTCTCTGAAGTCACTTTCAATTACAAGTAGTAATTGTAGTTTTTCGTATATAGATCAATGGTATTTTCCTGTTATTTTCTTCCTCTTTTTTCAGATTCATATTAATTGTGCTCGTTGACATGGCATTTCACGAAACTATTCATTATAAAATGATAATACAGACTTGTGAATATTTTTAGTAGTCTTATAGAACTTGTGGGTATAAATCATAATTCTTTAAAAAGTTAAACAAACTGCAAGGAAACAAGGTAAACAAACTACAGGAAACACAAGAAATGGGGAGAACAATATTGTTTACCAAATTGACCATACCATTTCAAACATTAAGTCCACACTTAATCATTATGAGAAATATGTAAGCATCAAAAAGCATGCAGGTTTTCAAATTCACTGTGAATAAATTACTTGCATTCTCCTCTTCTCACCTTAATCTCATTCCTTTATACAACCATGTGACTTGTAAACTTACTTATTGTACCTTTAAATGAACATTATATACTCTAGAATTCCACCTTTACTATTATATTACTTCAATAGGAGGTTGTTTAGGTTTATGCAACTTATTTTGATACAAGTACCAAATAATTTCAGGTCATTGAGCATACTTAACCAAAAGGATATACGATTGTTCATTCAAAAATGAAGGCAATGTTGTGATTAGCTTGCTCGAACTTGAGTGCGGGTTTCCATCTTGGGTGTGGATCTAGAGGTTGGATCCTTCATGATCTAACTCTAAAGATTCTGGGATACGGATATGTGTGCAAGAGATAGGAATTCGGCTAAAAATAATACAAAATTCTAAAAATAGAGTTATATGTTTAAATAATGACATTATGCGAAAAAATTGCAAGGTCTTCCAAGGAGAATCCCAAAAGGATATAGAAGGAAAAGGATAGACATAGAAGTTTCTACATACAAGCTATTCCATTTTCTTTAATTTCACCTTAGCTTTAGTTTAGATTTCAGAAACATAGGTATGCGTCCCAAATTTCTCCATTGATTTTGATCAAAGATACAAAATTGGTTGACCAAATCCATTACCGATCCCACACCCACGTCGTGTCGACATGAGTGCAGCACCAAAAGTGAAGTCTAAGCAACTTATTCCATCTGCCTTTGCATGTAGCAAGCCATATTTTGAACCCAAGATTGTTTTATACTACCAATGAAAATGACACTTTAGATTAAGAAGTGTGGATGGATTACCATAAATGTGTTGAGAAGATGGTCCATGCTGAAGCAACACAAGATGTACTAGTCATTGAGCTTCCTAAGTACAAAATAGCAGATGGGATGTTTGGTTGCGCTCAGGCTATTAGAACCAGAGACAAAAGGTCACCGGGTAAAGTGACTTGGTTTAGTTGTCTTTATAGCTTTCTTCGGTAATTTGACTCATTTATACTTATTAACCTTTAAATTTATTTTTCTGTAGTTGAATTGGTGGCCGCTATTTGGTAGTCAAACTAGTTTGCCATGAAAGTATTAAGTCTAACTTGTAGCTCATTCGGATGTGAGAAAAATTGGAGTGTGTTTGAGCATGTGAGAAGAAGATTTATTATATTCTAATTTCTATATTACATTATTATTAGTATCTATTAGTTACGCCTTCCAAAACACTGGGTATGCCCAGGAATCACATTCTTTATGGGGAAAATGTGATCAAATTGAAGTATGGGGAGCTGGACTTTTGGGCTACCAAGGAGGTCAATGACTCATATGGTGTAACTGTTTAGAGCTCAATCAGAGCATGATGGCCTTTTTTAAAGAGCCCCTGTGTTATCAAAGTATATAATGGAAAACAAAACAATTTTCTGGAAGGATAGGTGGTTGGGAAACAGAAATTTGGATGAGCTATTTCCTGAAATGTTTGCTCTTAGCACAACATCAGAACAAAACAGTGGCTGAAATGTGGTCATCTCAAGACTGGGAGTTGATTCTCAGAAGAATGCTGAATGACTGGGAAATACCTAGACTAGTTCATCTTTATAAGCATTTGTAATCTTTCCAAGGGATGAAGGAGGAGGTGGACTTCTTGTGGTGGACTGGACCTAATAAGGGGCAATACAACGTGAGTTCAGGCAATAAGATCATGAACATGACTGAGCCCCAGACCTCCAAGTGCCTTTGGAGACAAATTTGGAAAGTTAAGATACCTCTTAAGGTTGCATGCTTTACATAGCTGACAGCCAAAGAGGCTGTTTTGACACATGAAAACTTGAAAAAGAGAAGTATTATCTTAGTTTCAAATTGCTGCTTATGTGGGGAAGCGGCTGAGACAGTAGGACATCTATTTTTACCCTGCAGAATTACTGATCCGCTGTAGAAGATTTTTATCCATCTCAGAGGCATATCTTGGACAATGCCTAGCAAGAATGATGACACTCTTTCTATCTGGGAGGGCGCTGGGATTGGAGCAAGGAATAGAAGCTAATGGAGGATCATTCCAGCTGCATATAGTGGACTATTTGGAAAGGATAGAAGTAGAACTCTATAGAAGATTAAGCAAGACTGTATTTTGCTATTATGTTTTTGGTGTGTAAAGAATGCTTCTGTAAATGCAGAATCAATCTAGAAGTCCTTGACTCATGCTACGATTTTCTTAGCTTCTTAGTCTTCATAGTTTTATTTTGTAGAGGAGTTTTCAGTGCTACCTAAATACTGGTTTACAATATAAAATTGTTACTTGTAGTCATCCATAAAGTCCAAAAATTATTAAAGGGGAAAAAATTTACCAGTGGGCTCTGGGAGGGTAGGGTGTAAGCATACCTTACCTACATTTGCAGGGTAGAGAGGTTGTTTCGTCATAAAGCGTTTTTTTTAAAACGTTTGAGCATTTTTCAGTAAGCAAGTCAATAATATAACTGCAGTATCAAACCAAATAATTTCACGGAAATTTCCAAGGCTAAGTAGGACTAATGGCAATAAAGTGTCATACCTGCTGAAGCAGAGCAATCCTCTGGTTTGTTGCAGCCATTACAACAGCACAAAAGGGAAACCTTGACGCCTTCAAGCTATTACTCATCTTGAAACCTTCACTAGCTCTAATACTCCCACCCCAAGCAACAAAGTTCTCATTAATAAACGCCACCAAATCCTCATTACATAGCGTCCTCTCACAAAACACAGGCGTATCCGGATGATCCGGCGAATGCAAATAAACAAACAGTAGCTTATACTCATTCCTAGACCTCTGCAATGCATCCATAAAACCTTCAGCAACAAAATTCGGCCTTATACTACCAAAATCCCTCTCGAAACACGCAACAAAATCCATAGCTTCTGATACCGCTGCAGATACCGACAACAAACGTGTCGACGACGACGACGACTCACCATTCCGTCCCGAATTCAGCCCAATCATACCTAACCCATACGATAGAACACCACTAACCGCCCACACGCCAAATCCAACCGCACCTGAAACTAACCCTAAACTACCTGAAATAATTGAAAACGGCAACGTAACAATCTTCCAAGCAAGCCCCGGCGGTCCACCGGCAGCACCAACAACAAGTCCGGTTTCTACTTGTTCAGGGTTTGTGCTAGAAGTAGTAGCTTCAGATGCATTTGCATCATCAGCAGCACGAGGATTAGAAGTGAAATTTGATAGCGCTAATTCGAGATCCCAATTATGTGCGGTGAGAATCTCCGCACACAAATCGGGATCATCGAGTCCAGTAATCGCTTGAAAATAAGCTACTTTATCAGCTACATCGCCCATTTCTGATCTCTCCTACTCGAAATTCTTCCGATTATGCTAACAATTTCTGAAGAAGTTGAAGAAGTTTAGGGTTTTGACTACTACCTGTTCGATGAAATGTCCAGGAGAAAGTGAAATTGAGAACGATGAAAATGATTCATTTATATGCAGAAATACCCCTGACCTTTCTTGAGAATAACAAATTTGCCACTCCCTGTGTTTTTCAGACGTAAAGATAAGAGACCAATCATGCTTAATATGACGTCGTTTGATTTTCTATAAGAACATCATCTTATCGCATTCGCATCCTTCGTTTCTATTTATATGTTATCATTTTAGACTTCACGTCCCTTAAGAAACTAGTTAAGTTTGTCATTATACCTTTATTTAGTGATCTCTTGAAGTCAAGTTTTCAATAAATGAACATAAATTAATTTATTTTGATTAATTAAATTGACCAATGAACTTATATTAATCATTTAGTTTCCTATGTAGGTCAAATTCATACTTTCAAAGTTAATAACTCTCAGGGATAATATAGGAAGAATAATGTCATTTCTATATTGTTTTGTGAAATGACAAATATCAAGAATCATCTATTTTTAGTAAGGATGACATATAAATAGAAACAGATGGAGTATTTATCGTCATAATTAAATGATGGTGTTTGACTAGATACAAAATCTTAGAATGAAGGGAGTTTGTGTAAAGTTGTGATCTAATTACTCCCTTCATTCCTATTTAGTTGTCATCATTTTAGGTTTCACGCCCCTTAACAAATTAGGCTAGTTTACTATTTTATCCTTATTTTTTATGTTCTCTTGAAGTTAAATTTTCAATAAATAAACATGAAATTAATTTGTTTTGATTAATTAATTTGACCAATGAACATGAATAAAATAATTCATGTTTAATAACTCTCAACAGTAAAATAGGAAAAGGTAATGCTAAATGGCCAAAAAATTTGGCCAGAAATTTAAAAAGTCTATAATATCCTTTTTATTTTAAAATAAACTGATCTTTTTTTTCATTTTTTTAATTAAAAGGTACTATTAAAGTTAAAAGTGTAAAAATGTTCAAAAAGGTAAAATAACATAGTATGAAATATGTTATTTTACCATTCTGGCCAAAAGAATTTTTCCATAGGAAAAATATTACGTATCTTTTATGCATTGATTTTATGAAATGACAAATATTAAACAACATCTATTTTTTATAAGAACAACATGTAAATAGAAATGGTGGGAGTACTTATAAATTATTGTGCGCTAATAAATAGTCTCATTAAAATTAAAATGGAAAATTTAAAATTGATTGAATAAACATTCTTTTTTCAATCAAATTGCAAAGGAAACTATTACATATAATTTGGGAGAAATAAAGTATAATTTAACCATAACTAAATTTTAAAAATGTATATGCGAGTTGCAAACAACCAAATGCATGTCATTTATTTATTAGTTAGATATAGACATTAATATGAATAAGTAAGGTTGAAAGATTGAAAAAAAATATTATTTACAATTACGAAGGAATGATTTTTACCTCAACTCGAGAATATTAAAATACAATATCATAGTGTAAAAATAGTATTATGTACTTGGGACAAAGAGTTTATATCTTTTTAGATAATAATAATTGGATTTTAATTTCAAATAAATTGAAATCGATTAAATTTATTTTTTCATAGTTGATAGTACTAGCTAGTTTTTTTAATTGTAATAAGTGTCAAAGGTGAATAGAAAATGAAACAATATTAATGAAAATTTTCAATCATAAAGCATCAACTTACGAAACTATTTTTCTTAAGACATAATATCACATGTTTACATCCTTGATGATTATTTTGTTTTGTTTTCTTCATATATATATATATATATATATATATATCTATATATATCTATCAGTAACGCTTTATTACCTCCAATTACTTCTTAAATTCTAATACATTTAATTTAACTCAATTGCATTTATGTACTTAATTGATTTCCTATTAACTATTAAAGAAACTCTTAATATTGTGCGTTTAAAGAACAACATTTAAAAAGATGAATGGAGTACAAGATTTCCTATGTTCTACATTTGTCTCATACTATTTCCCTTCACACAACTTACCTCGTGCGTGTACAGTGATTTCTTATGGGCTAAAGATGTAGATGTAATACTGAAGAACGAGTTGCATGTCCTAGCAAATGTTCGTTGCAAATCGAGGGATAATGATTTAGGAGATCATGAGATTTCGATCGGTAATACATATAAGTTTTCATTTAAAACAAATTTTTGGGGCACAACTTTATTTTGGTGCAAAATTTGGTACAAGAAATATCCTAATTCTGAAAAATACACTGAGGCTAGTTTTGAGGTTTATAGTTCTGAAAGTCATACAGAACATTGTGATCATATTTGTACATGGGAACTTCTAGATAGTGGTATATATTCATATGATCCATATAATAATAGATCGATTAAAGAATATGATTGGAACAATTAATGAAACTTTTAGCATAATAAATATGATATAGTCTCGCTTTTTAAATGCGCTTCGATATTGTGATAGAATATAAAATAAGAATACTGAGTATATTATAATAGTACCTTGACAAGAATATTTTTTAAGAAATACCAGGTGTATCCTACTATTGTGAGAGATTTTCTTATCCATTTGTTGATCATGTTTTAGGCTACATATTATGTTATCCTTGTTAAGAATTTGGGAGGAATTTTTTTATTATTATGCTATGTTATTCTTATGAGATTTTTGTTTGCCTAGAATAGTAAAGAAAAGTACATAAATCTGATTAATTTAAAGGATAGTTTGATTGTGGTATTAGAAATATATTAATTCTAGAAGGGAACACAATCTCATATATAAGAACACTTATTAATTATAAGTTAAATTGTAACAATAGAAGGTACCACAATTAGTCAAAATCACGTATGAATCATTGTTGAGCACAAAAATTTAAGAAAGAATTTTAAACAATGATACATCAACTAAATATACACAACAAACTAAACATATATAATTTTGTTTCTTATCCTATTCTGTCATTTTTATATAAAAACATATCATTAAGTTCGAAATAAAAAAGTTCAAAATTAAGACCTAAGTTCAAAATTAAGAACTCCCTAACTTAGTAACTAGTAATGTATCCATCTTTTTGAAATATATCAAAAGATATTATAGCTGGAGTATTGGTTAGAATTAGAACTATTATTATTGTTATCATTAACATAATTAGGGAGTAGTATTATTCATTACTAATATTCTTTTATTTGGAATAAATTATTGGAGGTATAGCTATATTTATGTGTTAGTGGAAGAGAAACTATTCTTTAGCACGATTCCCAAGGGGAATGTTTGTGGGTCCCAAGGAAATGACACATATATACAACTTATAGTTATAATTAGCAATAAATAGCCCAACATTAATTAGCATTTAATAGACAAATAAAAAATAGGAAAAATTATAGAAATCCCACTTTTTAGTTTACTTATTATCATTATCCCCTATAAGTTTTACAAATCTCCAAAATCCCTCAATTTTCGCGCTATCAGATTAGTGTATCTTGCGCATCAGATTAATGTATCAGTGCTTTATTATTGTATCTCGCGCATCAGATTAGTGTATCATGTATAAAATGTACATCAGATTAGTGTATCATGTATAAAATGTAATGTATCTTACTTAACGATTAATGTATCTCGCGCATCAGATTAATGTATTAGCGCCTATATTATTGTATCAATTTGAGGAATTTCTGTAATTATAAACTTTTAAGGGATAGATTGTAATTTTATCTTAAAAGTATGTGATTTCTGTAATTTGCCCTTTTATTTAACCATAGCTTCAAAATTGTTAACCAACCTAATTAAATTTCTCAAACGATGAGTTATTTTCTTTGTGTTGGCTTACTTTTAATACATTTTTTTTCTTTTGTATTCATTTGTCTTACTAATCAAATATATTGGCAAGATTTTATTTTAATCAAATTAAATATTTTGTTCTTTAAAAGATATGTTTTAATGCCTCTTCATTTAATCATTTTACTTATTTTAAAATGGTTTTAAGTTAACGTTTTTTTTTTGTCAAATGAACTTTAAAAAAAAAGTTCTCTTTTTATCAATTGATTTAAAATAGTTTCATGCTTTAATTTATTAAGTTGGTTTAAATTATAATTTCAAAATGAATTAAATAAATTCTAATCAATCTAGTTTTATCAAAATTCTAATCACTTTATTTACAAGTCAAATGTTTCATTTTGGATTCCTTTCTCTAAAAATTAAAATAAAAGATAAAATGTGGCATTTATTTAACTATTTTCTCAGAGTTAATCAAATATTGTAAATTATTATTTTTATGTTAAATCAATTTATTTTTTTCTAAAAATAGTCAAAAAATATATTTTAGTCAAGTCGCAGATCAACCGCATGTTAGCGGACACTTCGAATGCTTAAACCCTTCTTGAAGTGCACTACTAAAAAAACAGGGAATACTGACCTAAAAATTTCTGACCTCAAATGGAGGTCGGTATTTACAAGTAGCCGATTTTTATGCAAATAAAGCGGGAAAACCAAATTCTGACCTCTAGAGGTCGGAAGTTTTCCCGAAAAAATAAAAACCGACCTCTTGATGTCGGTATTAAACAAATAAATAAATAACAATATTTTATTTTTCTCAACAAAAAAAAATACCGACCTCATGAGGTCGGTATTTTTTATATTTAATTGAGAAAATAATACCGACATCAAGAGGTCGGTTTTTATTGTAATTCATTGAAAAATTCCGACCTCCTGAGGTCGGAATTTGGTTTTCGCTTTATTTTGCTAAACCAAATTCCGACCTCTTGATGTCAGTATTAACAATATTTTTTTCTCAATTAAAATACCGACCTCATGAGGTTGGTATTTTTTACTATTAATTAAAGCGACATCCGGAGGACGGTATTTTTATTTCATCTAATTACTTTTAAAAGCGACATCCGGAGGTCGGTTTGTATTGTATACTTAAATTCCGACCTCAGGAGGTCGAAATTTTTCATTACAATAAAAACCGACCTCTTGATGTCGGTATTATTTTCTCGAGGCGGAGGACGATTTTGTGTAAATAAAAAACAAAAAAATTATAATACCGACTTCCGAAAGTCGGTACAATAGTAATGTACAAATTCTATCAGTCCGTCGTCTAATTATGAACTTAATATCTCATGTCATGATGTAGAGGTGAAGAGCTAACATATAATCCATTCGAGTATGAAATGCGAGATAGTATTATTATATACGTTCGATCTAATTGAATGGATGTTAAGTGTAGTGATCACCTCCTAATTATGATGACATGTAAACGATACCTTATCGGAGTATGAAATACATTGATTAATTATATACTCCTCGAGTAGTTTAACAAATCAAGTCTTATATACTAGTGGTTTAGATATGAAATACATTATCAATTAAAG
>JAJOOB010003090.1:0-70217 GCA_029582485.1 Solanum tarapatanum
TGGCGCTTGAATGTATATAATATCTAGAATTATGAGCTTCTGCAAAAATCTTCTATCTTAACTCACCCACCTTAGGAACACATAATCGACCCTGATAATGAAGGACATCATCTCCCCCTTGGGAGAAAACCTCAACTCTTTGCTGATGAATTGCACCCTTTAGTTGAAGCAATATCGCATCACTGTATTTCTTTTCCTTAACTTCCGCTACCAATGAAGATTGTGACACATTTTGAACGGCTACACCCTGATATGCTCATAAGGTGAACTCCCAAGCGAGCAAGCCTGTGAATATCTTTTGCTAATTCCTTTCTTTCTTCCTCAACATGTGCTACACTGCCCATAGATAGTCTACTAATAGCATCTGCTACTGCATAGGCCTTATCAGAATGGTAATGCACACTCATATCATAATCCTTGAGGAACTCAAGCCATCTCCTCTGGCGAAGATTCAACTCTCTCTGGGTGAACACATAATGAAGGCTCTTATGGTCTGTGAACACATCTATGTGAACACCATACAAGTAATGTCTCCAAATGATAAGTGCAAACACCCCTACTACAAGCTCGAGGTCATGAGTTGGATAGTTCTTCTCATGGACCTTAAGCTGTCTAGAAGCATAAGCTATAACCTTACCTCGCTCCATCAACACATGACCTAGGCCGACTCTAGATGCATCACAATAGATAATATAATCGTCTGAACCCTCTGGGTAGAGTCAAAACAGAAGTTGTAGTCAACCTAGTTTCAGTTGTATGAAGCTTTTCTCACAATCATCTGACCACTAAAACATAACCTTTTTCTGCGTTAACTTAGTCAATGGAGAGGCTATGGATGAAAATCCTTCCACAAAACTTCTGTAATAACCCGTTAGACCCAAGAAACTTTTTATATCTGTAGGAGAGTTAGGTCTGGGCCATTGCTTCACTAATTCTATATTTTGAGAATCCACTTGGATCCCTTTGCTAGACACAATATGCCCAAAAAAAGCAATAGATTGCAACCAAAACTCACATTTTCTAAACTTAGCGATAAACTGGAGATCTTTGAGAGTTTACAGGATAACCCTCAAATGATTTACATGTTCTTTCTTATTTCTAGAGTAAATGAGGATATCATCAATAAAGACGATAACGAACAAGTCCAAATACTGCTTGAACACTCTGTTCATAAATCCATGAATGCTACAAGAGCATTGGTTAGTCGAAATGACATAACAACGAATTCATAATGATCATACCGAATTCTAAAGGCTCTTTTCGAGATGTCAATATATGTGACTCTAAGCTGATGATAACCGGATCTGAGGTCTATCATTGAGAAATTACTAACACGCTGAAGTTGGTCAAACAAGTCATCAATCCTGGGGATAGGATACTTATTCTTGATTGTTACCCTGTTATACTACCTATAGTCGATGCACATTCCGAGGGAACCATCTTTCTTTTTCATGAACAACACTGGTGCACCCCATGGGGAAATACTAGGTTTGATGAAGCCGTTATCTAAAAGGTCTTTCGACTGCTCTTTCAATTCCTTAAGCTCAGCTGGAGCCATTGTGTAAAGATGAATAGAAATGGGTTAGGTATCTGGAAGGAGATCAGTTTCCAAGTCGATTTCCCTTTTAGGTGGAACTCTGGGAAGATCTTCTAGAAACACTTCTGGGAACTCATTTACTATTGGAACTGACTCAAGAGTTGGGGTTTGAGAGATTAAATCCTTAACCCGAACTAGATGATAGAGATAACCCTTAGATATCATCTTTCTGGCCTTAAGGTAAGAAATGAATCAACCCATAGGCACTAAGCTACAGGACGTATTTCTTAATTACTGCCATATATGTGTAACATTTTGCTCTTAGGACCTTGGTTTCTTTCTCAAAGAACCTGCAACATGTACATTTAGAAAATGGTAGGTTGAATTGAACCAGTAAATAAGTCTACATCCACCTCTGAGTATAGTTTCTTAAAAAAAGTATTTTGGTGTAATCACTTAATCACTTGTACCTATTGAAAAAAAATAATATTATACTATTTTTTTTCATCATTGTCATTTAAAATGTTATTATTGTACTTGTACTTATGATTTTTTATGGAAAAAAAAAATCTTGTCTTATTATCGTATTTTATCGATGCCTCTATATTTTAATACCAATAAAACATTATCTTTATTATTTGACAAGCTTATTCCGGCTGAATTTGAGAAACATGATGAAAACGAGTCTTCTATAAAAAGGAATAATAATATTTGAATCTGTAATGACCCGTAAGGTCATTTTGAGAACTAACCCCCCTCTCTTTCATAAAAGACTTTTTGCATAAATTTTAAGTGGAAATATTGAATTACTCTTTTAGCTACTTGAATTTAATTAGTGGATAATTTTAAATTAGTAATTTAATTTGTGGTAACGACCTGAACCGTTGTTATTTAGGAAAGGAAAATGTCGGGGGGGGGGGGGGACTAGGGCCACCATCCCACCAGAGTGGGCTAGATGCCGCTAGGGCAGCGACGCCTCAACGGGATAGATCACGCCAGAGCGGGAATGATGGGACCAGAACATAAATGATGCAAAACCTTATTTTCTCCTTTTTCCCAAAACATCAAAAAAAGGTGAGAATCACCCCAGAGACCCTCATAAGGCTGCTCTAGTCTTGGGAAGGAAGGAGAAAGAGAATTTTAGTGTAAGAAGGTCGATAGCTTGCAAATTTCCGGTCAAAATCCACCGTCTCGTCGTCCAGAAGCTAGGACTTGGAGCTACAATCCCTCTACGACTGCTTGGCTCCCAGGTAGGCTAGGTTTATTATTGAGTAGTTGTAAATATGTAATTCACTGCGTAGTATACTAGTAATTGATGGTAGAATACATGTGTAGGCTTTCGTTCACCGAAAAATTGGTAGTCGTACATGTAATTTTAGTTGTTCCAGCAGAATTACATCGTAGGAGGAAGCCTAATCCTGAGAACTAGGGTAGGTGATGTTTTAATTCTTGTTTCCGTGATGTATGTTGGTAATTGTTTCATTGTAATGCTTGTATGTATGTGAATGAAGCCTTGTTGATCAAACATAATGAAATGAGTATGAATGAACAAATGTATATCATGATTCAACAATTGATTATATGATTATGAGTATGTACTTATGAGTGTGATTGTGATTGTGGTTGTATTGAATGGATCGAGTGTCACGTTCCGACACACTAACTGGGATCGGGTGTTGATGTGAGGCCATACCCAAAATTATATATTTTAATTATTATTTGCCTCACATTTAATATTTATATTACTCCTTTTTGAGCATGAATTTTATGGATTGTGTTATATAGTATATTTTATTTGTAGGAATAAATTAGTGAAAGTTGAAGAATTTTGGAGCTAAAACGAATTAAAAAAGGAAAGTTGATGAAGGAAATCAAGCAGACAGTTAAATGGATTAAATTGAATATTTTATTAATATTTTTATATATATGGAAAGGTCACCAGAAGTTAAATCAAGGAAGTTAAATTGATGGAAAGTGCCCTTTTGCCACGTGGCAACTTCTGAAATGACTTGCCAATGAACGAAAGGTGTAAAAATTGAGGCGGTTCACGCGGCGGAAAAAAAGGGAATCCAATTCCTTTTGGTTTTGGACTCTGTTATTTTATTTAGGGTTTTCTATATCTATAAATAGTCCATAAAAATATTTTTTCGGGGGAGATCATTCATAGGTGATACTTTTTAGGGTTCTTTTCTTCTTTTTATTTAGTTAGACATTATTGTAAGGTCTTAGTTTTGTCTTTTTTTGGAATTATTTTGAAAACACTTAGCAATTTAATTTTTGAAAGTCGGTTTATGCAATTCTACTTTGAATTTCAATTCAAGATTTGGATTTTCATCTACTCTCATTGAAAGTTCATGAATTGTTATAACTTAATTATGAATTGATATTGATCAAGCATGAGTAGCTAAATCCACAACTAGGGTGGTGGGAACCATGAGCAATTAACAAAGTATGAATAATAATTAAGTAATTCTTGAATAGAGTTTATGCATGTATTGTTAATCCTTTCGTTTAGGAGTCTTGTTAACGGTTGCAAACTTAGAACTTGCCTCGTTCCTACTTGCCAGACCAAGGAGGCTATGAATGAGAAAAGGATTAAACGATAGAGATTTAGTGGATGCTATCTAATAGTGTAATGTCAATTGTAGTGAGGCTGAAAACTAAGTCATACATTGACGTGATGACTAGTCTGGGGTAAAGGTAAGGGTTAATAAAGTATACACCTGTAGCTGGACCATGGTGCGTGGTTAAATTCCATATTTGGAGGACCAATCACTTAGGGATACCCAACTTACCAACTTTGCATGTTAAACACTAGGAAATGAATACTATTATTAGGATTACTGCGTTAAGATCTTATGAGGAACACATATGCCCTAGTTTCCATCTTATATTAATTTCTCAAATCGTAAATCTTGATTACTTGTTACTTACTGATTTAAATTAACATTCCGTTATTTTAATACACAAAACACCCCCCTTGTTTACTTCTCTCCGAAATAGTTTGACTAAAAGGAAATAATTGTGAGTTAAGTTTAAGTTTAAACCATATTCCTCGAGGGATCGACCCAACCTACATGTTTGGTTCTTTATTTGACAACGATCACTTATGCTTCATTAATAGAGGTGTAATTTGAGTGTATCAAATTTTGGTGCCGCTATTGGGGAATACGACTTTTAGATTAAGTTTAACTACATCATTGAACTTTAGTCAAATATTTTTTTATTTTACTTTTTATTTTGTTTTTGTTTTCTACAGGTTTATACTCTAGTGTATGCCAAGTACACGGAGTCGAGGCAAACCATGACCCCCTACGATCCTTAACTAAGAAAGACATTGAGAAAAATGGCAAATCTAGGGGTCCACAATAATCTAATCAGAGAGGGTCACGAAGATGAAGTTGAATTGTAGCCTCCTGGGTTTGTTGATGTGGCCGCTCAGATTCATGGTGGTAATTAGGTTCATGGTTGTAATCTACATGGAAATGCAGAAAGGGTGCAAAATCCTCCAACACCAAGGTATCAAGATGCTTACGGCATATGGGTTGTTTTCTTGTGTAGCTTCGGAAGATCCACATGGTCACATGGCTAAATTGAGAAGTGTTTATAAGAGTTGCATGCAACGACCATAATTGGATATGAATGTCATAGGTTTGAGAGTCGTCCTCTATCATTGACTGATAATGCTGCAGTGTTGTTTTCTTGTCTTTCATACAATTCGATTCATACATGGACCAATTGCATAAGGTGTTCATGGCTAAGTATTTTTTGGTGTCTAAGAAGTGAATTACAAGGCTAAACTGAACAATTTTTTAGCACTACATGGAGTCTGTAAGCACTTCAAGGGATAGGTTCATTGCGTTCATCAGAAGTGTTCTGAATCACCGCATAGATGATGAGTCACTAAAAGAGTACTTCTACAGAGGGCAGGATGACAATGCAAAGGTTATGCTAGATACTATTGCTAGAAGATCATATGGTGAGTGCACTTTTGAGGAGATTTCTAAAAAACTAGAGAAGATTTCCTAGAACAATAAGGCATGGAGCACTCGAAAGGCTAGTACTAGAAGGAGCACGTTCGCTGCTCAAACTACACAAAGTCAATCTAATGATGAGATTCGTGAGGAGATAGCTCAAATGAGGACAAAAATTGGCTTGGTATTAAAGCATGTGAGTGAAGGTTCAAAAAAAGTGAATGCGGTAAACTACATAACTAGACCTCCACCACCGCCAATTGAGGAATGTTACCATGAGGAGGATGCATATTTCGTTAATGATGAGACAGGGGGTTTCCAAATCAATATTGAAGGTTCCAACTCAGATAATTGGTGCCAAAGTCAAGGAAACTAAGGTCGAAACTATGTCAACTACAACCGCGAGGGAAACTATGTTCGGGATGGGAACTACAATCATGAAAACAACTACAATCGAAACAACTATGGCAGCAGGAATGAGAGAGTTAGGCCCTATGCCCCCACCAGGTAATAGAGAATCTAGTAATAGGGAGGGTTGTAGTAGTATGTCATGCATTAAGGATATGATGCGAAAGATGATGAAGAGGTTTGATGCAACTGATGAGAATGTGAAAGAGATTTGAACTGACTTGTCTGGAATTGGTCAAAAAGTGGATGCCCATGCAGTGTCAATCAAGCAACTTGAGCAATAGTTTAGTCAGTTGTCATCCACTGTGAATCCACGTCAGCCTGGCACACTTCCTAGAAACACCATCTTGAATCTGAAAAATGATGGGCATTGTATGGCAGTCACTACTCACAGAGGTAAACAAACCATTGATCCCCCTAAGTCATTTGAGGTTGAATGTGTGGTAGAAAAAGATGCGGATTAGTTTGAGGTTAATGGAGAGTCGAAAGATGAAAGAGAGAAGGAAGCAGAGGTGACCCAAAAAGTTGTTCCCATGCCTAGACCTCCACCTCCATTCCCCCAGAGATTGGTAAAATAGACCGAAGAGGGAAAATCCCGCAGGGTCATAACTATGATGAAACAACTTTCCATTAATGTTCCATTGATAGAAGCGTTGGAGAAAATACCTGGGTATGCAAAATTCATGAAGGACTTGGTGACCAAAAAAAGGGATGTCAGGTTTGAAAATGATGAGAGGTTGCAACATTGTAGTGACATTGCTATGAGGTCACTTGTGCAAAAGAAAGAGGATCCTAGAGCTTTTACTATTCCTTGTACCATCGATATGTTTCACATTGCGAAGGCTTTGTGTGATTTGTGTGCCAGCATTAATTTGATGGCATTGTCGATTTATAAAAAGTTTAGATTAGGAGCTCCAAAACCGACTGTGATGCATTTTCTTATGGCTGATAGAACTGTGAAGAGGCCCATTGGAGTGTGATGTGCCCCATTAGAGAGTTTCAAGATGTCCTTGTGAAAGTAGAGGTCTTCATCTTTCCGGTGGACATTTTAATCTTAGATCGTGAGGTTGACTTTGAGTTTCACATCATCATAGGGAGACCATTTCTTGCAACTGGTGTGCGTTGGATGTTATGGAGAGAGGGAAGATGAAGTTCTGATTAGATAATGAAAAGGTAACTTTTAACATCTGTAGGTCCATGAAACATGAAAGTGATCTTAAACCGATATCTGTGGTGAATCACATTTTGGGGCAAAGAATCTAAGGTTTCCATTGAAGAAAGGTTAGGTGTTGATATGCTAGTAGCAGTGATGATGAATTTTGACATTGATGGTATTGATGAGTATGATGAGCTAGTTGCCGCACTTGATTGGCTAGAGTTGCGTTCCCAACCAAAAAGGTTGGAGTTAGATATGAAGAATCCAGACTCCCTACCTACAAAACCGTTTGTAGATGAGCCTCCAAAACTAGAACTCAAGGCTCTACCATTCCACTTAAGGTATGTATTCTTGGGGAAAGATAGCACATTGCTTGTGATCATTGCTGCTGACTTGAGTGAAGGATAAATAGAGTCCTTGATATCGGTCCTGAAGAGATTCAAGAGTGCTATTGGATGGACTATTGCAGACATTTTTGGGATTCCTCCTGGCATTTGTTCTCACAAAATCAACTCATGTCGGACAACAAGCCAAGTACTGAGCACCAAAGAAGACTTAATCCCTCTATGCAAGAGGTTGTGAAAAAGGAGATCATTAAATGGTTGGATGTTTGAGTCATATATCTCATTGCTGATTGTAGTTGGGTCTACCCTGTTCATTTTGTACCAAAGAAAGGAGGGATCACTATGGTTCTTAATGTTAAAAATGAGTTTGTTCGATGAGCCATCTGGATGCTAAAGTGGTAACTATTGTTGTAAGCAAACTCAATGAGAGGTAGGTGATCATCCAAATTGCCCTTGAAGTCAATCACACAGGCCCTCAACATATCCTCTAAAGTCTTAATAGTACGTTCTGCTTGACCATCCGTCTGAGGATGAAAAGCAGTACTCAGGTTCACCTTTGAACCCAAACCTTTCTGAAAAGATTTCAAGAATTATGCAGTAAATTGTGCACCTCTATCTGAAATAATCGAAACTGCCACCCCATGAAGTCTAACTACCTCTTGAAGATACAACTTGGCATAGTCCTCTACTGTATGGGTAGTCTTTACCGGCAAAAAGTGGGCTGATTTTGTCATTCTATCAACAATCACCCAAATAGAATCGTGTTGTCTGCGAGACCTTGGTAGACCTGTGATGAAATCCATATTAATCATCTCCCAATTCCATTTTGAAAGTTCTATATTCTGAGCCAAACCACCGGGCCTTTTATGTTCTACTTTAACTTGTTGGCAATTGGGACACTTGGCAACAAATTCTGCAATGCCCTTCTTCATACTACTCCACCAATAAACCTCTCTCAAATTGCGATACATCTTTATGGAACCCGGATGAATGGAATATCTGGAGTTATGAGCTTCCTCCATGATCCTCTCTAGGAGTTCATCCACTCTTGGTACACACAACCTACCTTGATACCTCAATACGACATCTCCGCCTTGTTCAAAAGCCAATAAGTTTTTCTTAAGAACATTTGCCTTCAGTTCAAGCAAAATAGGATCTTGGTCTTGCTTGTCTTTTACTTCTGACACTAATGATGATTCACCCGCATTCATCACCACTGCTCCTCCTTTAATGGAATGAATTAGTCGGACTCCCAGGCGTGCAAGTCTATGCATATCTTTTGCTAAATCTCTCTTTTCTTCCTCAACATGGGTGGTACTACCCATACACAACTTGCTTAAAGCATCAACAACAACATTTTCCTTACCTAGGTGATAAAGAATACTCATGTCATAATCCTTGAGTAATTCTAAACACCTCCTTTGTCTGAGATTAAGCTCTTTCTGAGTCAACACATATTGAAGACTCTTGTGATCAGTGAATACATCAACATGAACCCCATACAAGTAATGACACCATATTTTCAAAGCAAACACTACAACAACCAACCCTAGATCATGGGTTGGGTAATTCTTCTCATGAACTTTCAACGGTCTGGAAGCATAAGCTATAACTTTGCCATTATGCATTAATACACAACCCAAACCAACACTAGAAGCATCACAATAGACAACAAAGCCTTGCGTACCTTCTAGTAGTGTCAAAACTGGGCAGTAGCCAACCTCTTTTTTCGATTCCTGTAAGCTTTTCTCACAAGCTTCATACTATTGAAACTTCACTGTCTTTTGAGTTAACTTGGTCAAAGGGGATGAAATAGATGAGAACCCCTCTACAAACCTTCTATAATTGACAGCCAAACCCAAGAAACTCCTAATGTCAGTTGGAGATGTGGGTCTAGGCCAATTCTGCACTGCCTCTATTTTTTGAGTATTAAATTTAATTCCCTCTCCAGACACAATGTGGCCTAAGAATGCCACAAACTCAAGCCAAAACTCGCACTTAGAGAACTTGGCATACAACTCTCTATCTTTTAAAGTCTGGAGAACTATTTTAAGATGACTCTTCTTCATTCCTTGAATAGATTATTATGTCATCAATGAAGACGATAACAAACATATCTAAATTAGGTTTGAATACTCTATTCATATGGTCCATGAATGTTGCAGGCGCATTGGTCAAACAAAAGGACATGACCAGAAATTCATAATGACCATAACGGGTTCTGAAAGTTGTCTTTGGAATATCACATTCGCTTACTCTTAACTAGTGGTAGCTAGATTTGAGGTCTATCTTAGAGAAACAGGTGGAGCCATGAAGTTGATCGAAAAGATCATCAATTCTCGAAAGAGGATATTTGTTCTTAATGGTAACCTCGTTTAACTGACAGTAATCTATACACATCCTAAGGGAACCATCTTTCTTTCCCACAAATAAGACCAAAGCACCCCAAGGTAAGACACTTAGTCGAATAAAGCCCTTATCAAGAAGATCTTTAAACTCTTCTTGAAGCTCTTTCAACTCTAGTGGTGCCATTCTATATGGCAGAATAGATATAGGACAAGTATCGGGAATAATGTCTTTACCGAAGTCTATTTCTCTCTCAAGAGGGACTCCGGGAAGATCATCAGGAAAGACTTCTGGGAAATCTCTTACTACTGAAACTGACTGAATAAGAGGTATCTCAACACTATAGTCATTAACTCGGACTAAGTGATAGACACACCCCTTGGAAATTAACTTTCTTGCCTTAAGGTAGGAAATGAAACGACCGTTAGGCACTACTGAACTACTTTTCCACTCTAAGACTGGCTCATTAGGAATTTGGAACTTAACAACTCGATTTCTACAATCAATGATGGCATAACAGGCATGAAGCTAGTCCATACCTAGAATGACATCGAAATCTACCATGTCTAACTCAATTAAAACACCCATGGTGTCCTTGTGATTGATGGAAATAACACAATCATGATATACTCGCTCAGCTAAAATATACTCCCCAACAGGTGTAGAAACACAAAAAGGTTCATGGAGTTGCTCAAGAAGAATATCAAAATCATTTGCAACATAAGGGGTTACAAAAGATAAACTTGCTCCTGGGTCTAGAAAAGCATAAACAGAGTAAAAAGTTTGATCATACTAGTGACAACATCTGGAGAGTTCTCTTGCTCATGGCGACTAGTGATCGCATAAATATGGTTTACTCCTCCGCTAGTACCAGAAGTAGCTCCTCTAGGTGCAGGCTTGTCTGGTGGGGCAACTGATGAAGATTGGTCTCTATTGCCCAAATTTCCATTACCTTTCCGGTTCATGGGGCAGTCTTTCATGAAGTGACCCTCTTGTCCATACTTGAAATAACCTGTGGAACCATCGCAATATTTACCTGGGTGGGTAGATGCAGGATCCCAGTTACCTCCTTGTGCCATACTACCCTGAGATTGGGCAAGGTCTAGCCCTGAAGTGCTGTGAATTCTTACTATTGTACTCACCTTTGTTTCTGGGTGTAGGTTAACTAGCAGATGATGGAGCAGGTCCCTTTTGCTTTTGCTGAAAAGAAGAATGGTTCACATTACTTTTCTGCTGCCCGGACTCATTCCCCGTCTTAGCCTTTTTGTTTCTAAACTCCTCTCTATCCCTCAGCTTCTCTTTCTCAACCTACTGCACATATACCATTAACCTCGATATATCTATGTCCCCAATTAGCATCACTGCCCTACCCTCTTTCCTTGATAGACTGGACAACCCAGCAACAAATAGACTCATTCTACTCCTCATATCCGCAACCATCTCCAGAGCATAACAACATAGTTGGGTGAACTTCAACCCATACTCATGAACACTTAGTGACTCTTGCTTAAGGGTAAGGAACTCTCGTACCTTAGCCTCTTTCAGTTCTTGAGGAAAGAAATGCCCCAAGAAGGCCTCCTCAAAACAATCCCAACTCGCAAGTGGTGCATTCTCAGCTCGGTTCTTCATCCATTGGTCAAACCAAGTCCTAGAAATATACTTCAATTTATATGCATATAGTTCTACTCACTCAGAATAGGCAACATGCATAATATCAAATACTTTATTTAGTTTCTCAATAAAGTTCTCTAGATCCTCAGTAGTTCTCGAACTAGGAAACTTGAAGGGTTTATCCTCAAGGACTCACGAATCTTCGAAGTGTCAGCCTCCTCTTGTCGATCCCCTCTTATGTCCAACCTAGTTAGTCACAACTTGACTTAGCATCTTTATCGCTTCTCTGAACTCAACATTGGTAACTTTTCCTTGGGGTTGCACTTCAGGTGCATTGGGTACCCCTTGCTCCTCAACAATACGCCTAGCAGGACGACCTTTGATAGCTCTTCGTGGAGGTATGATTATCTTAAAACATGCGCAAGCACGAATTAGAAGAAACTTTTTAGAGGTCAAACTTTAATGCACGAAGTGAGTATGAAAGAAGTGAGAATATTTCTTAAGTGTCGCAGTTTTCTAATTATAGATGTGGCACGCTTCACATTGATAACTAGGACTCTACTGACATAGCTTCATAGACTCCCTAGGACTCTTGAACTCTATACTCTGATACCAAGTTTGTCAGGCTCTGAGCCTATACCCTGGGCAGGATTGGCACTCGAGAATCATTATTGGCCCCAAGCGAACCCTTGGCCTGGCTTACTTACTCAGTGGAAGACTTTAAAAAAAAAAGTATAACTCATACAATAACTTAAGATATAATATCTTAACCAAAAATGGCAACTCAAGTCTTAAATATATACAACTGAAATGAATAAGACTAAAGAACTATAACTATCTATCTATGAAGCCTCTAAAACAAAAAGGGATGTCGGGACAGGACCCCCGATCATCCTAACAACTGAAAACTACAAAGAAAAGAAAAAAGAAGCCCTTCGAAGAGTAAGGAATCTCACCAACATACTCTGAGTGCCCAACTAGATCAACGAGCTGCTGGATATTGATCCTGGTTACCTGCGTCTGTATCATAAGACGATATAGGCCAACTGGCATCAGTACATTGAATGTACTAGTATGCGAGTTGGAATGCTAAACATAACATAGGCTTAAAAAGAGTCTGAAAGAAACACTTACCTTGGCTTTACTCAACTCATGATAACTCGACTCAATATAAAGCAATAAAACACATGCAATATATAGAAATCTTTTAAAACAGTAGAAGAAACTTAGTTCATTAAAGAAAAGCAATAACACACTCAACTGTACTCGTATAATAAAGTAATACAGTTTCTGCGGGATTTTCTCTTACCGACAACCACCACTATGAGCCTAAGTGGTGATACAACGTCTTACCCACGCTGCCATTACAGTACTATAATTTGCCATCATATAGACCGTCTTAACTAAGTGGATCCATTAGTCTCTGCTAAAAAGTAACTTAAGGAGTCATCTAAAAAGTATGATCCTTTACTACCCATGATGGCTACATAGTTTATGGAGACATGAGTTAATATGAACTTGCATCCCCATATCAGTGCTCAATACTACTCCCAAAATATACTTCGCTCATATGTCTTTAAAACAAAACTTATTTTCTTTGGTTTGAGATAATTACTTGAAACTTAGCTTAAAATATCTCTTGGGAATCGGTATTTCCCTTTCTTGTTCAAATGTGAAAACATTTTAAACTCTTGGGAATACTTATTTCCCTTATAAGTTTTGGACAAATGAACTCAACTCTTTACTTAAGTTAAAACTTAAGTCTTAAAACAAAGTTAAAACGTTTGTCAAAGACTTTTGAAAAATTTTATGATCTTTTCTTGACTTGATTTTTAACTTTTAGACTTGACTCTTAACTTTCTTTGAATTGAATTATGGATTCAAGGACTGTGATTTGTGATAGGAAAGATCTCATGATGTTTAGGAGTATTTTTAAATAGCTAAACATGAGAAAAGATCAAGAAATCACTGTAAGGAAACAAGTTCGCAACGTGGAGATGTATATATATATTTGTTCGTGAAATTAAATTTTGAAACAGAGGAGTCCGCGGCCTAACAGTGACGTGGAGGTGATTTTTTTACACTAGGGGAGAGAGTCCGCGACGCGGACTTGCGTGCCAAAACCTACTCGACTTTTTCCTTCTTTGTTTTTCACCCCAATTCGCCTAAATTCGATTCTTTTTCTCAATACCTCTATAGATTCAAATGCCCAGTATATATAAACAATAGTCTAACTAAAAAAACTCTTAAATCGACACGATTTCATCAAGAACTCCACAATCCCATCAAATCTCAAGAACTAAAGCAAACTTCAAGAACATAAATCAAGAACATCATACTTTCAACTTTCTAGAAATGAATTTTTGCTGAAATAAACATGAGTGGAACTTGGTTGAATGAACCCAATGCTATGAGAGTCTCACATACCTTGTAGGATTGAATCCTTGGAAATTCCACAACCACAATCGCAAGAACTTGACGAATCTTTAGCTTTTATTCTCCTTTATCCTCTTTTCTCTTCTCTCAAAGCCCTAGCGTATTTCTTAATTGCGTAAACTGAACTAACTCAGTTTAGACTCCAAATAATTTACTAAAAATGGATTTAATTAATTGGGTAAGGAAAAGACTAAACTACCCTTCAAAAATTTGAATTAGACTTTCCTTATTTGAACCACCCAACTTCAAATGGGCATATCTCACTCATACGAACACGGGATCACGCAAATTCAACTGCGTTGGAAAGATTATTCCAAGATATTTCCTGCAATATCTGGAAACACATCTAAGTCCTCCAGAGCTAGGTTTTATGGTCATTTGAAGTTGACCAGAAACTCAACGTAACATACTTAACAAATTTTCCAGATTTCTATTTTTTTCCAAAAATTGACTATTTCCAATTCTTAACTTCTTCCTAGTTATTTCAATTTGCGAGATGTTATAGCTAAGTTATCATTGACAGTTGCATCAATAACACCAAGCTGCTCTTCATCTATCTCAGCGTCTTACTCAGTAGCAGCATCATCAGTTCTAACCTTATCTCCGGTGGAAGCCGGAGGCACCTCAAAACAGGCTAGAATATCTACACTCGGCGTGTCGGGAATCTCCACGGTCCCAAATAGGGAAGTAAAATCAGTGGACTTCAACTGGTCCATATCTCTCCTCAACCTAGTAATATCGGCCTTAAAGGCTGTCATCTCATCTGAAGCACCTCGAGTCTGCTCACAAGCTGCGACTGTAATGGTAAGGGGATTTAGTGCCAACCTGTGATCCCTCACCTTAGCCCTAAGTGGGGCCGAGAAATCAGCTATACCCTATCTATCATCCCAGGCATAGCAGCCTCAACACGGGAGGCACGCACATTACCAAATTGGGCTAAATTGCCTATTTTGTAAAGCATGGCCTGGGTAATAGGGATTTAGGATACAGAAACAGCAACACCTGAAGATCTAAGGAGAGGGGGTGCAGCTAATGTAGTCAAAATCTTAGAAGAAGAAGGTCCATATTTACCTGATGGCCTACTGGCCTGAGTGGGTAGGACTGTCTCTATAGGTAGCATATCAATATCAACCTCTAAGGATGTGTCCACCGGGGCTGCCCTCTTCTTGTCACCTTTTCACACATGTACTTAGCCTTTATACGCCGGATGTCGGTAGAAGAGGTAGGTGTAACCTTGACATCCATCTGCTCATCTCTCAGAACATAGACCCGTCGGCACAACTCAATAATCAATACCAGAAATGGGAGCGAGGTCTGACGCTGCTTGGCACTCATGGACAACTCCTGCTCAATAATCAATCCCAAATTCTGACTTCTCCTAGCTATAATGGACCCAATACAAGCCACCTTCGGGTGGCGGAGAATAGACTCATTATATGATGGCATGATGGTGTTGCTGATGAACCTGAACCAACATCTGGCATCAATGCTGAGGTCTTTCTTCTCTATGGGTGCACCTGCTTCAATCCACTTTGGGGTATTGTCGGAGAGAAGAGGGGCGAACCAACCTTTTAATTCATCTAAAGTCTGTGTCTAGATCATGTTCTGGTAGTCATGCATAAAGTCGGAGTCGCATCAAAATAAAACATTTATGTCAATGCTCTTGCATTTTACCTCCTTACATCGGACTACCACAAAATCCACTGGCTTGAAGGCACTAGCCTTCTTCTTTCCCTTCGAAATCAAATCGTTGTAGGCTGAGTAGAATTTCCAGGCCCAAATAGGAATGTATGGGCCACAAGGTTTGGTGAAAACCTCAAATATGTGGAATCTGAGAGTGTCCCACACCTCTGAATGTATGTCCACAACACCATCGGTAGATAAGTCTCTTTTTCTCTAATATAGTCCTCAATCCCTCGATCTTTAGTCGGTTGAGTGATCGGGGAAGAGGACCCTATAGTGGTGGTGCTGGGAACACTATGTGCTCTGGAAGAGGCACTGGAGCTGAAGCTGAGAGGGCAGACGTCTGAGGCACTAGGATACTAAATGGATCATTCAATGACTCGAAGCATAGCTCGGCTCTTCGGGCCAGTAATAATTGGTTGTCCTTAGGCTCGGAGATAGAAGCCTGAGAATCGTGTGAGTCCCCCTCACTATTTGAGCTTGCCTCGTTAGGAAGCACAACCACGGGTACCTTGCCATTGCCTTTGCCTCCCTTTGGAGGTAGTTTCGTTACCTTTGCTCTGGATGTAGCTGCATCCTAATTTAAAGTTATGCCCCGTGCCCACTTCTGGGGCGGCATGTCTCTACCGGTGACTTTGGGTCTAGCCATTCCTACAAAACAACATGAAAAGCGTTAAAAAAATTCAAGAAAAACTTCAGAAAATAACTGCAGGAAGACTCGCCAAAATTTCTAGAATAAAAATTTCAAAAGTTCAAAGCTGGTCAGCGATATCCTGGGCCGTTCAATGACACCAATCGGCGAACAAAAAGTAGTTTGCTGTAAGTTATAGTGTATTTTAAGGAATTTTAGGGGCGTAGAAGGGCGATTAAGAAGTACTTTCAGCGAGCTCAGGCATATCGCCAAAAGTTACAGAACAAAAACTCAATATTTAGAGAAATTAAGAGGAATCGAAGGGGACTTAGGCGAACCGTCGAACCCTTTGGCGAGCTCGACCCAGCTCGCCAAATGGTCCTATATGCCAGTTTTCACCCCACTCTTAGAAATCAAACCCGCAGCCCACAAAATCAAAATTAAACACTTACACTATGAAATTAAAGCAAGACCCATACTACCTATGCCCTTGGGGTACTTAGACTTCCCTTGATTTGGCCAAAATTGGCCATTTGATATCTTTTGCCCTTAAGAATGACGTCAACCGATCCATCATCAGGCAAAGTATGACATTTAGCACAATCCGGGGTTACTAAGACTTCACCCCGCTAATCCCAACACACATTCAACACAAACCAATGATTTTAGCAAGAAATGACATGAGAATCAAGATTAAAGGCCTATTAACAATGATTTCGCTTAAAATTAGGTAAACAAAAAACTACACAATGATTACCCAATGATATTCAACAACAAAATACCGATAGCATTCGAGTTCAACCACATATAGAGTTTTGGGGATCAGAAAGCCAACCATTTATACCAAAATGAGATTTGTAAATCTTGGCGGAAAAGTAAATCCCAAGAAATTATCCAAATAAAATGGGAGTACAAGTACGAAAATATGGAAAAACTAAAATTGAGTGATAAAATGTGTAATGACCCTCAAAATGAAGTAGGGTAAAGTAGAGCCTCACGTGGGTTTTATGCATTAATAACTTGTTAAAAATAATGAAGAATAGCCTTTTTAGTCAGTTTTAAAGATTTTGAAAGTCAAACGTCAAGGGACGACCAGACCTTCTGAAACTGGTCTTTTGCGTGTTGGTGTGTTCTAGTATGTTGTTCATGTTTTTATGTGTCGTTTGGAGTCTAAAATCAGTGGAGGTGACCCTAGTGTCTTAATAAATGTTTTTAGGGTCAAAACATTAGGGTACGACTCCCCAGGACCACCCTAAGGGTCCCCAAAGAGGACCCCAACCCTTGGCCAAACAAGCTGCCAAGGGAACTTGAAGTTACTCATGGAGGGAGCATATCCGCGTCGCGGATTAGCTCCACCAAGGGCCTAAAGTTTGGTCCTCATTGTGGACATGTCGCGAACTCTACTGTCTCGAAATTTAATTTCTAGAAACTTGTAGGAACACCTCCGCATCGTGGACTTGTTCCCCGACGAAATCTGCGAAAATAAAACACAAGTTTGACTTGTTTAAAAGGTCCAACTAAGTGAGGGGTAGTTTGGGTACTTTGGGAAATTATTATAAACGGTTATTCTTCCTCTTTTAGGGTATTTTAAGTTGATTAAAACCCCAAAACCTAGAATTAGACCCCAATCTTCAAATTGACATTTCCCTCTAAAAATAGATTATATTCTCTCAAAAACCCCATTGAAGACCTTGATGAAGATCAAGCTAGAAGATGGGTTTTCAACTGATTTCTTCTTCAGTTTCATGGGTACTCATAAAAATGCCTGTGTATAGTTGGAACCTTTGGGAGAAGTTGGGAAAGAAAAGAACCCTAGAAAATTTGTTGGTAGGGGTTTTGTTCCCGTTATGGCCACTAGGGCGGGATCTACCCCGCCAAGGCAAGGCCTCCAGTGCAGAATTCCTTCCGCTAGAGCGGGGCAGGGCGAGAAAGAATCTCAGCCATGTCTCCCTTGTTTTTTGTAGTCACAAATTTAGACCCCAAATGGTATTCGAACTATCCCCTGCAAGTCAATCAATGTTCATCAATTATGAATAGATTATAAAACTTAGTAATTGATTGTGTACCTAAAGAATTAACAGAAACCCAGCATCCACATGCTACAAATACATAATAAAAGGTGAAAAGATAAAAGAAAAGTCTTGTCTATATTACAAGCACAAGAAAGGCGAAGGACCAAATCAAGGAATCTGGGACTGGGAGGTGTCCACATCAGATCCTAGATCCTTCGGGGATACAAGGCCATTCACGACCTCATCCATGAAAGTGAAATGCTGGAAATCTCCCTTTTTGACTCTGCAAATTTCATGTTCGGGAGCGACATAGGTGCACATGATCCTCACAGCCTTCCATATCAGGACCATCAGACGATCCCTCTCCAGTCCCTTTCTCCTTTCCTGGTGCAGCTCGCGGCGAAGCATCTCAACCTCTAAAGTAGTGCTGGGTGGAACCGGAGTGGTGTCAGCAAAGGAGCGCCCCAATCTCCTCCGGACGGCTGCCAAGTCCTCCTCTACCAGTGCACCTGAGAGTGGGGGCTAGGACCAGGTGGGACGAGTGCCATCGACTCCTTCGTCATCTTACTCCGCAGCTGCCTGACTGCTGCTGGCCCGACTTATCCTACTCCTCTTGCTCCTAGAGGTAGAACGCTGCCAAATTAAAAGAGGGTGAAATGGGGGATCCATGGCAAGTACCTCATCATTGTCTAGGAGTGGGACCCCCGCCTACTTGTATAGCATTGTCACCAGTCCTGATTAGAAAAAGGTCTTTTTTTTGCCCCGATAGAACATCTTACATCCGTAGATGATCTGTGCCACCACAATTAGCTCGATGCCCTGTATAGCGCACGCCACCACCAAGGCCCGAGGAAATGTCAGATTAGTGCGATTCACCGATGGGCGGATCCTCCTAGTAACCAATTGTAGCCACCTCTTAATATCCGGTGACCAGTCCATGCTAGTGATGCTCTCTGCAGTATCCCAGTAGACCTAGTCTCGACGCGCATGCTCGATAAGGGTGTCCCTCTACCAACCCAGATTCATCTTTCTCAGCTTGGCCTCATATGTCGCGTTTGAGACCTTGGGCACCTCTACTGCCTTATTGATGGCAGTGGCGTTCATAGGGATATCCACTACCCGGATACGGATGAAGGGGTGAGGGTCATCCCATCGAACAGTAGGCATGACGGCATAGAACTCCCTCACCCGGGTAGAGCGAGCAGTGGGGGGATCCTCTATAAATGGGGACCAGTTAAACTGTATAAGCCGAGCATGAAAGGCATGCACCTTCTTCTCCAAATTTGTTAAGTGGAAACCCCATTCACAACAAAATTTAGTGTTCTGGTAGTCATGGTACCATTCCCGATTAGCAGAATTAGGAAACTGGGCTAAGTGCAGATTTTCCTAGTTAAGACCAGTCATCTGGAGAAGCCTACAAGAGTGGGAAAATATACGTTAGAACACGCTAGAAACAGTTTAAGATTGGAAAGGAAAGAGAGAAATTTATGAGTTAAAGGGGACCAGGCCAACTGTTTCCCCAGGTCTCGCCACAACGGCCAAAATCCAGCCAAATTGGGATTATGGAGGTCTCCATAGCAGGATGTAGGTCGCCAAAGCGGCCTTCATCTGGGACGAACACCATGTGCGATCATGGCACCCTTTTCCCCAAAATCCCTATTTTCATAAAATTTCAGCATATCAGAGCTTATAAAGTACCCAAGTACCTAAATATGCTATTATTTTGGAAAAATAACCCCTAAATACCCCCCGAATTCATGTTCTAAACGAAGAGACTTTTCCATTTCTCCAAACCATTTTGGTACCGATTTAACTGGAATTTTCATGAAATCCTTACGCCCAGGGTGTTGTGGAGACATTGGGGACGTAAGGGGAGTGACCATGATATATTTTTTCTATCAAACTAGCAACCTACGTTTGACTTTTAAAATAACTACCCAAAAACCGTTTCTAATCAGTTAGGTTACATCATGCAATCATTGTTAATCAAGCATTGAAGTAAATAGCGTAATTAGTGAGAAACTTACCTTAGAAATGACGTTCGGAGCAAGTGAATCGAGAGGGTTTTGGGAGAGTTTGAGTAAGGAAAAAGGGAGAAATGAGGAAACCATTCCTCATTCCCCCTTTACTATTTTCTGATCTTCCGCTTTAGCGAGAGAATCCTCGTCACAGCGGTGCCGCCTCCCTAGCGGGGTCTGGCTGTGAAAAATTGGACGCGTTCCTTCTTTGTATATGCCTCAAATTCCATCTGGTCCTTTTAGTATAGTACCTTTAGTATGCCAAATATTTGAAAATTCACCCTCCGTCGTGGTGCCATAATAGGCCAGATCATTAGTTAAAGTACTCCAAAATAGGGCTTGTGATGATCCGTACACTAGTCTTTCGGGGACGAAAGAGGGGTAAATTGGTATTTATTGTAACGACCCGAACCGTTGTTATTAAGGAAAAGAAAAACTTTAAGAAATTACTGGGCCACTATCTGCCAAGGCAGGCTAGATGCCGCTAGGGCGGCGGCGCCACAACGGGGTAAGCTGGCACCAGAGCAGGATAGGCGAGACAGAATGTAAATAACGTGAAATCTTATTTTCTGCATCTTCCAAAAATACCTGGATTAGACGTAAATCACCCGAAAACCCTCCAAAAAGCTACTCCAAGTTTGGCAAAGAAGGATAAAGAGATTATAGCGTGAGGATGGTGATATCTTGCAGATTCTTGGCCAATTTCACCATCGTGTCATCCGAAAAACAAGAAAATTATCTACAATTCCTCTGTAAATTCTTGGCGCCCAGGTAGGATAGGTTTTATTAATTGAGTAGTTATGAATCTGTGCCCACTGCGTAGTATAATGATAATCAATGGTAGGATTCATGCGTAGGCCTTTGTGCACCGAACAAAAGATGATTAAATCATAGGAAGAAGCCTTAGATGATGAACTAGGGCTAGAGATGGTCGAGTTATTATTTTGGTGTCGTGCGTCGATGAATGCCTCATTGTGATGGTCGTGATTTCATGTTTATGTGATATATGTTGTTCTGCTTCGTTATAATATGTGTATGTATGTGAATGTTGCACTATGGATCACATTACTTATAAAACGAGGATATATGAATGATATATGCCATGAATCACAACTTGATTGTATGATTATGCTAATGTACGTTCTGATTGTGATTGTGGTTTGTTGAATGGATCCAGTGTTGCATTCCGACTCATTAACATTGGATCGGTTGCCACGTTTCGGAACAAATATATGGGTCGGTTGCCATGTTCCGACATAAACATTAGATCAGGTACCACGTTCCAGTATGCTAATAGTATGGGTTTGGGTTCCATGAGAGCACCAATGACTTGACCTAATTGTATGACTTGAAATTGTGAAGTTATGTGTTGTTCATACGAGATAAGTGCGGTTGCATTGCTCCTGAAGGGTAAATGACTAAGATGACCTATTTATGTTTGTTCTACTATGTTGATAAACCCGTATGTATCTCCTTGTTTATTGAACTGGGAAGGGTTCAAGAGTCGGCAATGTGTGAGGGAAAAAGTTGTATGTGTGTTGCGAGGGTGAGAAGTGGGGGTAGTGTACATGATGGAAATACTTAGGTAGTTTCCTCTATGATGGAAAGGGATTGTTGTTGGTACTTGGGAAGACTTGATTAAGGTGTCATGTGACAGGGACTGGGTAAGATGAAGAGAAGGCAAGGGTATGTCGTGTTTGATTGATTGTTCAAGGGAATATGGTAGTGGCTATTGTGGACTTTTCTATGGGTTAGAATAGTTAGGTTATGATCAATAGCCTAGTACGTAGGTTGACTTAGATGAAGGTTAGTAGTAAGGGTACTATTGTAATTCTAAGGTATTCGAGAGAGGGTAAATGTGGAGAAGTGAGTGGTCTTATTGCATGTTCTTACTAGTTGAATTCATATATTATACGGTGGGCGTCGGGTTGATCGATGATGCCTTCCAGTACATGTGGTTTTGTACTGATACTACTCTTGCTATTCCTTTTTGGGATAGTCTGGATGCAGGGTAGTTGATGTCTCATTAGGTGAAGACGAAGATATCTCCGACAGCTTCTATTTTTCCTTCCACGTGGTGGGAGTTGTGTCTTTTAATTATCATGTATGGTTTTGTACTATTAGTTGCTCTTATACCTATTTAGACTAGATCCTTAGGGGTGTTAGTTACTTTACAAGTGTTAACCCAAAATTATTTAAAAAGTTCTTATTTACGAAACCCTGTTATTTCATTTATTTCCGGTTTTCTTTAATTTTCTGCATTTTTTAAATATTGGGATATGAGGGTTCTCCTACTTAAGTGTTAGAGTAGGTGTATGCACAGCCTGGTCGGTTGGGTCATGACATTGCAGCATTCAGATGGCCCTTTATGAGGCATTGTATGGGCATAGATGTAGATCTCCAGTTGGTTAGTTTGAAGTAGGTGAAGCAACCTTGATAGGGCTAGATTCAGTTCATGAAGCTGTGGAAAAATTTCAGCTCATCAGGATAGAATTAAGACAACCCAGACTCGCCAGAAGTCCTATGCAGATGTAAAGAGAAGGGACTTGGAGTTCCAAATTGATGATTGGGTTTTCCTGAAAGTGTCACCTATGAAGGGGGTGATGAGATTTGGCAAGAAAGGGAAGCTCAGTCCTAGATATGCAGGCCTTACATAATGTTGTAAAGAGTTGGTAAAGTGGCTTACGAGTTAGAGTTGCCAGCTGAACTAGCAGCGGTACATCTGGTCTTTTACATTTCGTTGCGAAAAAAGTGTGTGGGTGATCGAGCATCTATAGTACCATTGGAAAGTGTGGTTGTGAAGGATAGTCTCACTTATGAAGATGTGCCGTCGGTTATTCCACGATCCGTCGGTGGCTTCGGCAACTTTTAAGTCAGAGGTCTTTTGGTTTTTCCACTATATGTTGGGAACCTAAACTATGTTGTTGTGGTCAGTTTTAGCCTAGTAACTAAATTAGACTTTACCCAAGTCAACTCATTATCCAAAATTCATCCAAATTGAACAATAAGAGGTAGAAAGAGTCGACCAACCCTCTCCAATAACGTAACAAGGTTTCCTTCAATTCCGGCCCCAAAATCGAAAGATTTCTCCGTGACATTCGTCACCAGGTATGTGGAATTTCACTAGTGGATTCCTTTCGCCCATTATTTCCTTAGAATTCAATCAAATTCTTGATTTCCTTCGTATTGTTTAGACCTAGGGTTTCTAGCACTTCAGATAATTGTTGTGATTTAGCTGCTAGGGTATTCCTAATCAGATTATTATGTTTTTGAGGAGTTGTTGCTTAGCTTCTTGCATGAAATTTAGAACTATAGTTGTGTAGATTTGTTTAGTTTATGAATTACACCTGCTAGGTCTGTTTATACCGATATATATGCTCCAGTTAAGAATGTTTCATTATAAGTACATTTATGTTGCATTTTTTAGTTAGCATTTCAGAATATCAAGCTATCTAGTTTATTTTCAGTTCTGTCATATTGTACACATTCTAGTTGGGAGTAGGCTTAATACCGAGTTGGACTAGGGTCAGTCAGCATCATAGTCCAAGAACTATGTACCCCTGTAGGATAAGTCCCCTCTGTGGGCTTCAAATTTAGTGATAACGCTAGTCATACCTTTATATGCTGGCAAGGTATATTGGGTCCTCTCGATGGAGCGTATACATCGGACTCCACATTTAGCTTACATGGTTTTATGTCAGTTATTAGTAGTTCCCACAGTTAGATTCTAACTGTTATCAATTATAGTTCAGTGTTCAGTTTCAGCATGTTATGTACTTGGTCATTGCATTCAGTTTAGTTCATTTTTAGTACATCTCAGCCCCTTTATCATGTTCATCGTATATCATTGATCAATATGATTTATTTCAGTTATATATATTTATTCAGCTTTATCCTATCCTACATGCTCAGTCTTGTTCAAGTTCTGATGCATACTCTGCGCTACATCTTCTCGTGATGTAGGTTCAGGTCTGCAACATCCAGATCACGCATAAATCGGTTCCCGATCTTCAGTGCAACAATATCATTGGTGATTGCTCATTCTTCGAGGATGATTGACATGCTTTATATTCAGTCTTTTCTTTGTAGTTTCAGTTTTTCTAGAGTTAGCTGGGGCATGTCCCAACATCTCTAGTCAATTAGAGGCTTATTTCAGACATAGTTAGACTCAGCTTTAGTTTTGATTTTGATCTTCAAGTTGTCATTAAACTCATTTTTAGTTTTATATTTAGACAAGTATTGGGTATTGCCCATCATTTCAGTTTATATAATGTTTTAAGCTTTAATTGAATAACGCTGTCAAATACACTTCATCCGATTCTAAGCGTCAACAATCGTTAGTGAGTAATATAAACCAACTAATTGAGTTAGGGTCGAATTCCCCAAAGAGTGGAATGTGTTTAAGATTCAATAGCAAAGTATGAATATGTTCAAGTCAATTAGAGGAGTAGATATTTACGAATAAAAGCATAATTCAAATTAGGGGATGACACAAGTGTCAAATAAAGGGGTATTGGTTTTAACTATCAGCTACAACAACAACAAATAATACGAATTAACAAGTAATGAGACTGGTTCATGGGATGTGAATGGACTATAAGCTAAGGTAGACAAATAGGTAATTGCAACTGTTAGTAAATTGCTCTAAATTAGTGAATAAGCTAGACTTTAGTGGGGATAAACTTTCTCTCGAACAATTTACCCCGAATCAAGTTGGTTTCCCTCGAACACCAACAAAGAGCAAATAAGAAAAACCTATGCTTTAGTCCATTCACTCTCTCGAGTTGAATGTGTGGAAAAGGATTTAGGATTCATTCTCTCAAGCTAAACCCATGACAACCCAATACCCACAGACCATCAATTTAGTAATCTTTGTTTCAAAACCTCTCTCGGGCAAGCCAAAAACACTAAGGTAGAGTTGCATTTGCAACTACAACCTTTAAATTAAACCACAATTACTGATTGAAATCACTTCTAAACAACATTTAAACTATCAATTAGCAATACCCATATGCTAAATCAACCCATAATCACATAATCACACCCCAAAAATTGAGGTTTTAGCTACACATCATAAAAAGATACAAATCGTTACTGAATTGTGTTTCCATCAACTAGGTAAGATTAATTTCGTCATTACAAATGTCCAAGTTGAAGAATCTCAAAGACCTATTCCAATTTCTCAAAAATGGAAAACTTCGATTCTTCAAAGCTAAGGAAAAGTTTGTCTCAAAACTTAGAGTTCCAACTCAAAAACTGATATTCTATATTCTGAAAACTCTAAACTGATCACTGATAATAAACTAAAATGTTCAAAAACATATTTATAGTAGCCAAAAATATGCTGCGAAGGACCATTCAGCGCAGTAAGTCGGGATCTCCGATCAACTCGGCGATCCGCTCTTTGGTAAGTTCCTTCACCTTTTTGCTTTGCCCTTCAGCATCCTCCAGTTCTGTAACTTTGGGCGATCCAATATTGCATCACGGAACCACTCGGCAACACGCAGACTTCTCCTTTCTATTGCCGACTTGATTTTTGCCTTCAGGGCCTGGCAGAATAGAACTTTAGGCGAGATAATAGTCATTCGGCGACTCTCCCAATGGACTAGGCGATCAACAAGCATTCTTTTCTTCATTCCTTCAGCTGTCTTGTTCCTTTTTTGCCCATTAGTGTCCATGCTTTGTTCCTCAATCCAAATATCTGGAAGTCAAGGAGTTTACATCAGTTATTGGCATATAATAAGCATTTGAGGACGCTAAATCTATCCAAATAAAGCCCTAAATGAGTCCAAATCATGGACTCATCAACACCCCCAACTTAAACTTTTGCTTGTCCTCAAGTAAAACTCAAGTTAAGCAGTTCAAAAAGGATGTCTCAAACAATGCTACACAAGACTCAATCATTAATGCACACAAAAAGACTCAACTTACTCATGCAAGGATCAATTGTGCACTCAAAGATTAAAGTTGTGACTTACCATTATCAAAGATTCTCAAGTTCACAATACTTGCTTCAAATGCAAGTTCAAGCTCAACAAAGTTACTCAAATTCCCTCACACAAAGAATGATTCCATATTCACACACAATGGTTCAACAATTTATAGTTTCAGAATCAAATACAACACTCATACTCACAAAGATGAACACACGCATGACTTCACCTATAGGTTTGCCCTTATTTTCCAATCAATTGTTTCAGCTCACTCAAGATCACAAAGGTCTTTTCAAGGCTTGTAATGGGGCTGAGTGTAAAGGTATGGTCATTTAGGTTTAGTGGCTGCTATTCTCATGTAATGTGGTGTGAAAACACTTTTCTTCCCTTTTCTTCATCATTCTCATTGATGCTCAAAAGTCACCCCATTATTCACTTACCATGGATTGTTGGACACCCAATTTCCTTTTTCATTTTCACAACTTTATTCCACAACTTTTTCATTCTTCTTTTCTTTTTCTCTTTTTTTTTTTATATGGAGGGTTTCTATATTTTTCAAAGCCATGGGTCAAAGGGTACTTCTTTGCATTTCCTGATTTACCTACACTTTTCACCACACCCCCAACTTAGGCTTTTGGCATAAGTTGGCTATTCAAGAAAACCACAAATCATGAGGATTATAGGTAATGAATAAAGAAAAGGGACAATTTCATCAAGTTTCTTCCAAGGAAAGGGTTAAGGATCAAAAGGTGTTCAAGCGATGTTCACACACTCACAGGGTAGGTAACAAAAGAGGTATAATGTCAAATTGTTTTACGGTTTAAAGTTTCCTAAGATCATTTCAAGATATTGCATCACTTAGTCAACCAGACCAACAGGGAAAATTCAAAGTGTCATCACATATGGTTCACGGTAAGCTCATCACACAAACGGCATTGACACCAATGTCAAACAAAACTCCACACTCTCGCTAGTGTGCTATGTTCATCACAAAAGACTTAATTTGATAATTGGCTAGTCACAACGAGATGCAAAAGTTCACATATTGCCTATGCAACTTCATTTTGCCTCATCATAGCCACACATTCATTTTTGTTTGATTATAAGCACTATTTAAGTCATTGGTATTGATCCAAACCGATACTCAAATTTTCAATAGAACAACCACATTCAAACACAAACAAGAGGTGGAACAAATTTTTTTTGGAAGGGTCCAAAAATTATTTACAATTAAAGCAAGGAGCCACAAGCTCAAACATCCACAAAATACAGTGCCAAATTACAAACAATAGCACAAAACCCAAATATATAGACAGAAGAATAGTCACAAAAGGTGGGCCTCACTCTAGCACAAAATAAAAGAAATTTGTCCTCAAATGCAAGCAATAAAATATCAAAATATCGATAAAAATAAGACATAGAGGGAGGTAAAAAGGGATCCTGTCTAAATAGTCGCTCAATCTATCGGGGTATCAGTGCTCGATGTAGTACTCTGATCTTGGGGATCAGTGCTCGGAGTCACGTCAATAGTAGTGGGTCCAGTAAGGTCATCCAAAGGGGTATCTACCCAAGAATTCTGAACAATTCCATCTACATGGCCTCCTCAGTCTATGTATGGCCCTCAAAAGAAACCTACTCAATAACCTCAAGCATCTCCACCTCAGACTTAGGGTCAACTACATCCTCAACTCTAACATCTGGGATCTCCACCTTCCTGAAGATCATAAACATATCAGTGGACTTTAGATGGTCCACATCTCTCCTCAGTGTAGCAATAGCAGCCTTTAGAGCTGTCACCTCCTCGGTGGCCCCTTGTCCACGCTCGCACACCGCTATCCTAGCCACAAGGGTATTAATGGTAGCACTCAAGGGTGTCACATCATCGGCAAGGGTTGTCTGAATCATGCCCGAAATGGAGGCCTCAAGTTTGGCAGCACGACAATCAGCATAATGGGCTAGTTGCCCTATCCGTATAATGCATGTTGAATAAGCGGGGTCCCGGAGGTAGCAGCAGCAATACCAATTCTGGGAGACAATGGAGCAGCAAAGGAACTGGGGATATCAGAAGGAATATCAATCAATGTATTTGAAGGCCTAGGGGCCAGAGTAGGCAAAGGTGCCTCTGCATCTACAACCGGGGAAGTATCCACTGGGGCTGCATTCTTCTTCACGGCCTCATCTTTCAAGTATTCTTCCTTGATCCTCCAGATGTCGGTAAAAGATGTGGGAATCACTTCCACATCCTTCTTCTCATCTCTCGAAAATCAAGCCCATCTGCATATCTTGGTGATCAACACGGGAAAAGGGAGTGAAGTTTGGCACTGTTTGGGCCTCATGGCCATCTCCTACAGAATGATCGTACCCAAATTTATGCGCTCTCTTGCAATGATCGAGCCAAAACAAATCGTATTTGTGTGGCGTAGGACAGACTCATTCTGGGATGGCATGATAGTGCTGCTTATAAAACCAAACTAGTATCTCGCAGCTACATGTAGATCATTCTTTTCTATTAGAGACCTTACTTCCAACCACCTCAGAGTACCATCACATATGAGAGGGGCTAGCCAACTTCTCATACGCTCTACGGACTTAGTCTTTACCCTGTACTGGTGGGTGTCATCAATGTTGTTGGGGCACTCCAATACCGCATTTATAGTAGTATTGTCACACAACACTTTCTTGCCCCGGACAACCACATAATCAACCGGCTTGAATTTGGCATCTAGCTTCTTCCTTTGCGGCACCAAGGCTTCCTATGCGGTGTAGAACTTCTTGACCCAATTTGGATTATAAGGACCTTGGGGTCTAGTGAGCAATTGGAATTTGTGTGACTTTAGACAACTCATAATTTTTGGATACCTGTCAATGAAACCATTTGTCGACAGTTGCTTCTCCTCTATAATTGTCCTCAGCCCCTCAGTCTTCAGTCTGTTCATAGACTGAGGATGAAGACCCTGTTCCGGTGGTGCTAGGACAACAACATGTGCCGAAGTAGGAGGAGTAGTAGTGGTAGTTTGGGGAGTCCTGATCCTAGACAGATCATTCAGCTTCTTGGAATGCGGCTCTGCCATCTGTGCTGCTAGTGATTCATCCTCCTCAGGCTCAAAAGTTGCAGCCTGATGCTCCTGGATCTCACCTTCACTCTCAGAAGTGGTGAGGTTAGTGGCGTAGATACTATCACTGTTAGATCTGGCCTCTAGTGATGTAGGTGCCTTTCCTTTTCCTTTTCCCTTCCTACCTTTGGTAACATTCGCCTTGGATGCAGCTGCATCCTCGTTGATCTTTATACTCTTGTCCTTCTTGTGGGGTGGCATGTCTCTACAACCTACTTTAGGTCTAGCCATATCTTCAAATACATCAAAAAGAGTTGGAAACAATTAAAGCAGAAGCACGTTAAAGTAGTTGCAGACAGACTCACCGAACCGATCGGCGAGTCATCAAATAACTTTGGCGAGCCAGATCGGGCTCGCCGAAAGGATTGGATCAAAATTTTCTCAGAAAAATGGCATGTCGGCATTGGGAAGGGAATTTTGGTGAATTTCCAACAGCATTCAGCGAGCAAGGACTAGCCCACCGAAAGTTACAATGCATTTAAGGATTAGGGGCGCAGACAAAGGCGATTAAGGAAGACCTTCGGCGAGTCGTCGAGTACACTGGGTGAACTCAGGTTTCTTGCTGAAAGTTACATAACCTTATTAAATATTTAAGCAAGAAATTAAAAGTGGTAAGGGGAACTTCAACGAACATTCGAGTTGTTCGGCGAGCTCGACCCAGCTCGCCAAAAGGTCCAATGTGCCTACTTTCAACCCAAACTTCCAAATTCAACCCCGCAGCCCCTAAACACAAAATCAAAACATGCACTCCTCTAATTAAGCTAAGACCTATTACACCCATACCCTCGGGATACTCAAACTTTTCCTAGTTTGGCAAAATTTGGCCATCTGACAACTTTTGCCCTTAAGAATGATGTCAACCGCTCTATCATTGGGCAAAATACATCATTTAGCACAAATACGAGTTACTTAGACTTCACCCGACCAGACCCAACAACATGCAAGCACAACCTCACAATTTTAATCAATTTTTAAGGCATAAAATCTCGAGAAATCAACATTATAGTCATTATAGGCATGATATTGAAATTAACATAGGCACACAAATACACAATTATGATTAGAGAGGCCCAACACACTTCACTATGACAAAATCAATTGCAAATGAGTCAAAATTGCTGAATAAATATTTGGGGTTCGGAAAACCAACCTTAGAAGCCGAATAGATACTTTGAGTAGCTAGGCGACAAATAAATCCAGATCAAAACACAAATCTGATGACTAAAATGCGATAAAAATGCAAGAAATATGGGAAATATTGTATGGGTGTGTGTTTAGGAAGTTTAAAAGTGTGGGAAAGTGAAAGTGTTTGAATGTTTAAACCTTTGGCCTTTAAAAACTGTCCAGTTCTCGTCCATCAGGCGGCATGAGTTTTTCTCGCCGACCCAATCGGCAACATGTCGAGTGGGTGATATACCGTGAGTTTACAATATGTTTTATATATTTCACTTAAGAGTTGTGTGTTTCTAGACCCATTTTGTATTGGTACTAATGTGTTTTTATCTTGTTTGCAGGAAATAAGTTCGGACGTGGAAGTTGAGAGACACAACTGAAGAATGTTGCAGAAAAAGGCATCATCAACGTGACCTACGGACCGTAGGTCCAGTCAGTGTCTGTAGGTGGTAGGCCTAGATTGATAGGCATGGCTTGAAGGAAAATCAGTGAATTTTTGACCAAGTATGGAACCACAGTTACAAACGATGGATCATAGGTTGACCTATGGGCCTTCCTGTAGGTCCATCAAATGATTTATAGAAGGGGGTTCCAGTTTCTAATTTTGAAATTTTAAGTATGGAGCTACGGAGAAGGATCCACGGACCGTGGATCAAGTCACGATCCGTCCTGCTGATCAGTCAATCGTTACTGAGAGTTGAAGATTTTGAGTTTTCGAAAAATGCCTAAGTCCCAAACCACAGAAGGGACCTACGAACCGTAGGTCAGTCCACGGTTTGTAGGTCAGTGTCGTAGATCAAAAACTGCGTCCAGAAACTTTATTTACTTATTTCGTTTCCTTATTGTTTAGGACTATGTTCTCTATAAATAAGGTATGTAAACCTCATTTTTGGGGGTTTGACATTAATATTTTAGTTCTAGTTTTTGGCTTGGGAGATTAACTTTGCAACTTGAGCGATTCTTGATTTCCTAAGTTCGTTTTGAAGATTTTAACTTTGCAATTCATGTTGGGTTTTTGGATTTCTTCTACTCTAATAGTAAGCTCATGAATTCTTCTTGTACAACTATGAATTGTGTTGTTTCTAGCATGAGTAACTAAATCCACAACTAGGGTTGTGGGAACAATGAACGATTAACAAAGTATGAATAATAACTAAGTAATTCTTGAATAGTGTTGTTTCATGCATTGATAATTCTTTCGTTTAGAAGTCTTTATAACGGTTGCAAACGTTATAACTCGCCTTGTTGCTACTTGTCGGACCAAGGAGGAAGTTAATAAGAAAAGAATTATCAACATAGATATAGTGTGATACTATCTAATAGTCTAATATCAATTGGTGCGAGGGTGAAAACTAAGCCATACATTGATGTGATGTCTAATATGAGGTAAAGGTAAGGGTTAGTAAATTATACACACGTAGCCGGACCAAGGTGCGGGGTGAAATTTTCTATTTGTCGGACCAAGGATTTAGGGATACATAACTTATCAATTTGCATGTAATACACTAGGAAAGGATTGCTATTCCTAGGATTACCGCGTGATGAGCTTATGGGGAACACATACACCCTAGTTACTTTCTCTCATTGATAACAACTAAAGTTCGAATCTTGCTCACTTGCTCTCTAAACAACAATTAGTTAATTGTTACACAAAAAACCTCCCTTTTACTTACTTGTCTTGGAAATATGTTGACTAAATGAATATAATTGTAAGTTAAAGTTATGTCTAGACCATATTCCTCGTGGGATCGACCCCAACTTTACTTGATAACGATCGCTTATACTTCTTTAGGGAGGTGTAGTTTGAGCGTATCAAATTTTGGCGTCGCTGCCAGGGAGTAAGGCTTTTAGATTAAGTTTAACTACATTATTGAACTTTAGTCAATTATTTCCAAATTTTACTTTTTCTTTTGTTTTTGTTTCTCTCATATTTCTACTCTAGTGTAGGTCAAGTACACAGAGTCGAGGTGAACCATTGACCCCATACGATCCAGAGTTAAGCAAAACTTTGAGAAGAATGAATAATCAAGGAGTCCCAGCCAGTCCAATTGGAGGAAATCTAGGTGATGGAGTTGAGTTGCAGCCTCCTAGAGTTGATAATGAGAATGCTGAGAATCATGGTGGTAATTGAGGGTATAGAATCCAGCAAAACTGAGGCCGCGTGATAACTATAGGGTCAACTTCAATACCGCTGAATCTAAAGGACCTATTGTTCTACCTCCGGGGCATACATTCATGGTCACTAGCAGTATGATGCAGATGCTTACAGTGAGGGGTTTATTCTCTTGTTTAGCATCAGAGGATCCACATGGACACATGGCCAAGTTGAGGAGTGTTTGCAAGAGTTGCGTGGGTCGACCAGAATTGGACATGGATGTCATTGGGCTAAGAGTATTCCCTCTATCATTGATCGGTGATGTTGCTATGTGGTTTACTGAGCTCCCGTATAACTCGATTCACACATGGGATCAATTGCAGAAGGTGTTCTTGGCAAAGTACTTCCCAGTGTCAAAGAAGCTGAACTACAAAGATAACTCAACAACTTCTTGGCACTACCTAGAGATTCTGTGAGTAGTTCGTGGGATAGGTTCACTGCATTTATAAGAGGTGTTCCGAATCACTGTATTGATGATGAGTCCCTGAAGGAATACTTCTACAGAGGTCAGGATGACAATAGCAAGGTTGTGCTTAATACTATCGCTGGGGTTCATATGGTAAGTGTACCTTTGAGCAGATTGCTGAAAAATTGGAGAAAATCTCCCAAATAACAAAGCTTAGAGCACTAGAAAGTCAGACACTGGGAGGAGCACGTTTGCAGTCCAATCGACACCTAACCAATCTGCCGATGACATTCATGAAGAGATGGATCAAATGAGGAACGATCTGGGGTTGGTGTTGAAGCATGTGAGCGGAGGTGCCGAAAAGGTAAATGCTGTGAATTATTTGACTAGGAATTCACCATCGGTTCAGGAATGCTACTATGAAGAGGATACTTATGCGGTGAATGATCAGACGGAGGATTTTCGAGACAACACCCTAGGTTCCAATTCAGATAATTGGCGCCAAGGTCAAGGAAACCAAGGTCGGAACTATGGCAACTACAATCAAGAGGGTCATTATGTCCGAGATGAGAACTATATTCGCGACAACAACTACAACCTAAACAACTATGGCAATAGAAACAATAGGGTTGGGCCATATGTTCCTCCTCAAAATTGTGAATCTGGTAATAGGGAAGCTGGGGGTAGTATGTCACGGATTGAGGATATGATGCAGAAGATGATGAAGAAGGTTGATTCAACTTATGAGAATATGAAGGAGATGTGAAATGTCTTGTCTAGAATCGGTCAAAAAGTTGATGCCCATGCAATGTCGATCAAGCAACTTGAGAAGCAGATGAATTAGTTGTCCACTATAAACAATCCACGACAGCCTGGCACACTTCCAAGCAACACCATCCAAAATCCAAAAAATGATGGGCATTGTATAGCAGTCACTACTTGAGCGGGTAAGTAGACCATTGATCCACCTATGCCATCTGAGGTTGAAAATGTGGTTGAGAAAGATGATGAAAAGATTGAGGTTACTGGAAAATCTAAAAAATGCTACAGAAAATGAAGTAGAGATAACCCAAAAGGTTGTTCCCATGCCTAGACCTCCACCTCTATTCCCACATAGGTTAATCAAGAAAAATGAAAAAGGGAAATACCACAGGTTTATCACTATATTGAAACAATTTTCCATCAATGTTCTCTTGATAGAAGCTTTGGAGCAAATGCCTGGGTATGCGAAGTTTATGAAAGATTTGGTGACAAAGAAGAGGTCCGTGAGTTTTGAAGATGATGATAGGTTGAAACATTGTTTTGATTTTGCTACAAGGTCCCTTGTACAGAAGAAGAAGTATCCTAGTGCCTTCACCATTCCTTGTACCATCGGGTTGCTGCATTTTGCGAAGGTGATGTGTGATTTGGGAGCTACTATTAATCTGATGCCCTTGTCTATTTACAAGAAGTTGGGTTTAGGGGATCCAAAACCGACTGCGATGCAATTGCTTATGTCGATAGAACTGTGAAGAGGCCCATTGGTGTGCTCCAACATGTACTAGTGAAAGTGGAGTCTTTTATCTTTCTGGAAGATTTTATGATACTTGATTGTGAGGTTGATTTTGAGGTTCCCATTATTCTTGGTAGACCATTCCTTGCCACTTGGCGCGCCTTATTCGATATGGAGAAAGGGCAGATGAAGTTCAGATTGAATAATGAAGAGGTAACTTTCAATATATGTAGATCCATGAAGCAAAGTAGTGAGATCAAGTCGATATCAATGGTGAATCATATTGTAAAAAGTGGTTCTGAGGTGTCTATTAAAGAGAGGTTGGGTGTTGATGTACTAGCAACGGTAATGATGAATTTTGAGGGTGATGGTATTGAAGACTACAATGAATTGGTCACTGCACTTGATAGGTTCAAATTCCATTCAAAACCAAAGAGATTGGAGTTAGACATGAAGAATTGCGACTCTCCACCCACAAGACCGTCTGTTGAAGTGGCTTCAAAATTAGAGCTTAAGGCTCTACCATATGATTTGAGGTATGTATTCTTGGGGAGAAATGGTACTTTATCAGTCATTATTGCAGCAGATTTGAATGTGACACAAGTTGAGGCTTTGGTTTCCGTGTTGAAGAGGGTCAATTGAGCTATTGGGTGGACTATTGCAGACATTATTGGGATCCCTCTTGGCATTTGTTCTCATAAAATCCAACTCATGCCGGATCACAACCCTAGTATCGAGCACTAGAGAAGACTAAATCCGCCAATGCAAGAGGTAGTGAAAAAGGAAATCATCAAGTGGTTGGATGCTGAAGTTATTTATCCCATTGGAGATAGTAGTTGGGTTTGTCCTGTTCAGTATGTGCGCAAGAAAGGTGGGATGACTGTGGTTTCGAATGCAAAAAATGATCTTGTTCCGATGCGGCCCGTGACTGTATGAAGAGTCTGCATGGACAACTGGAAACTAAATGCTTGGGCAAAAAAGGACCACTTCCCTATGTCATTCATGGATCAAATGTTGGACCAACTTACTGGTAAGGGTTGGTATTGTTTTCTTGATGGTTATTCGGCTACAATAAGATTTCTATAGCTTCGTAAGACCAAGACAATAGCAGCTTCACTTGCCCTTATAGGACTTTTTCCTTTAAACAGATGCCATTTGGATTGTGTAATGCTCCAGCGACCTTCCAACGTTGTATGATATTGCTATTTTCTGATATGGTGGAGGAGACTATTGAGGTATTTATGGATGATTTCTCTGTGGTAGGTGATTCTTTTGATCATTGTTTAGACCATTTGGCCGGAGTACTTAAACGGTGTGAGGAGTGCAATCTTGTGCTCAATTGGGAAAAGTGCCACTTCATGGTGAAAGAGGAGAGAATTCTGGGTCATCAGATTTTTTAGAAGGGTATTGGGGTTGATTGAGAGAAAGTAGAGGTAATAGAAAAACTTCCACCACCTATTTCTATTAAAAGTGTTAGAAGTTTTCTTGGGAATACAGGTTTCTATAAGAGGTTCATCAAGGATTTCTCTGAAATTGCACATCCATTGTGCAAATTGCTCGAAAAGAAGTGTAGGTTTGTAGGTTTAATTTTGATAATTCTTGTCTGATAGCATTTGGAGAGTTGAAGGAAAAGCTAGTTTTCACACCTATCATTATTTCACTGGATTGGGGGCAACCGTTTGAGATTATGTGTGATGCGAGTGGAGTGGCACTTGGTGCGGTATTGGGATAGAAGCGAAAGAAGATTCTTCATCCTATTTACTATACCAACAAAGCTCTAAATATGGCTCAAAATAACTATACAGTGTTTGAACATGAGCTTCTTGCGGTGGTTTTTGTATTCGAGAAATTTTGATCCTAATTGCTTGGTATTAAGGTCATAGTGCATACTGACCATTCTTCATTTAGGTATTTGATGGCTAAGAAGGATGCAACCGAGGTTGATGGGTGTTGTTGCTACAAGAGTTCGACTTTATTGTGAAAGATAGAAAGGGGACAGAAAATCAGGTTGCCAATCACTTGTCCAGATTGGAGAAAGAAGCTATGCTCAAGCTAGGTAATAGGGCTGAAATTAATGATCTTTTTCAGGATGAACATGTATTGGCGGCTTCTCATGATCTAATTCCTTGGTTCACAGACTTTGCTAACTACCTGGCAAGTGATCTGGTGCCATCGGATTTGTCATTTCTCCAAAGGAAAAAGTTTATCGATGATGTGAAGAAGTTCATTTGGGATGAACCTTATTTGTACCGTAGTTGTGTTGATGGGATTATTCATCATTGTGTCCCCGAGGTTGAGATGTTGAATATACTAGAGGTGTGTCACTCATCGCCTGTTGTTGGGCATCATAGTTGTATTCAGACTACGCATAAAAAATTGCAGTGTGGGTATTACTGGCCTACCATCAACCAAGATGCTCATGATTTCGCCAAGTCTTGTGACCGTTGCCAAAGAGAAGGAGGAATTTCAAAAATGCAAGAGCATTCTATGAATCCGATATGATAGAGTTATTTGATATATGGGGCATTGGTTTTATGGGTACATTTGTGAGTTCACATAGGATGAAGTATATTCTTGTTGCGATTGATTATGTGTCGAAGTGGGTGGACGCAATTACGTTTTCCAACAATGAAGGTAAAAGTGTCACCGCATTCCTGAAAAAGAATATCTTCTCCAGATTTGGTACACCTAGGGCGATTATCAGCAATGGAGGTTCCCACTTCTGTAATAAATTGTTCAATGCGCTACTTGAGAAATATGGCGTCCACCACAATGTAGCCACTCCTTACCATCTGTAGCCTAGTGGGCAAGTTGAAGTGTCCAACCGAGAGATTAAGAAGATTCTGGCTAAGACTGTGAATGCAAATAGAACTGATTGGTCAAAAAAGCTTGATGATGCTCTATGGGCCTATCGCACCGCATTCCAGACTCCCATAGGTATGTCCCCCTACTAACTTGTTTATGGGAAGTCTTGCCATTTGCTGGTAGAGCTAGAGCATAAGGCTATGTGGGCAATGAAGAAGTTGAATTTTGATTGGGGCGCCACATCAAATCAGAGAGTAAGTGAATTGAATGAGCTTGATGAGTTTCGCCTAAGAGCTTATGAAATTTCAGCCTTGTACAAAGAGAAGATGAAGAAGTATCATGATCAAAAGATCGAAAAGCGTGAATTTGTTGTGGGTGATCTGGTGCTTCTATTCAACTCTAGGTTGCGCTTGTTTCCTAGCAATCTCAAGTCCAAGTGGACCGGGCCATTCATAGTCACTCAAGTGTTCGCACATGGAGCAGTTGAGCTAGAGAACAATGAGGGAACAAGGTTCAAGGTGATCGGGCAAATGATCAAGGTCTACATGGAAAAGAGGAGAATGTGCAAGAAGTGGTTGAGGCCAACTATCTTGATGAAGTCTAAGTAATCAAAAGGCTTGTGTCGTGCCGCGATGCTAAATCAAGCGATGCTTGGGAGGCAACCCAAGATATACAATCTAGCCAACTCTAGGTCTTTCTATTCGATTTAGGAGTTTTCTTTGTTTAGTTGACTTTCTGTAATTTTTAGATTAGTTTTTTTTTTTGAGTGTTGGCTAGATATATCATAGGGTCTGTGTCAAAAAATTGTCTAGAAAATGTAAAAAGAAAGGACTAATGGTACTACATGTGCAGGAGAGAAAGGCAAATTCTGTAGAAAAAGGGTTGTGCAGAGGTCTACGGACTCCATCTACGGTATGTGGGTCTATCCACGGACCGTAAATGGTGTCCGTAGATCCCAGGTAAGATATCTAATTTGTCTAAGTGTTAAAATGACCTACAGACCCGATCTACGGTCCGTAGGTCGACCCACGGACTGTAGATGGGGTCTCGTGGGTCCAAACCCTAGTTTCACCTGACCTGACCCGGGCATCTACTTAAATAAAACCCTTCATTTTTAAATGCACCGCCCATTACCCAAACTCCCTCCCAACCATTATTCAACCCCTCCTCTCCTAAAATCCCTCCATATTACTCCCAAATCCCACAAATCACTCCCCTTACATTTCCCCTAATTCCCAAATCACTTTCCTCTCTCCCATATTCCCTCATTCCCTATTTTCTAGAGTTTCCAATGTCCGGGTTCAGTGTCTAAGGCTAGTAAGAAGTTTTTGAAGTCTAAAAGCATCACACAATCACCCTTGTAGTTCTTACCTTGGCCAAATAAAAAAATGGAAAACAAAAGTTGCTCATCATCAAGATTGTCTAAAATTTCCACAGACTCCACAAAATGCAAAAAATTAAGAAATCTTTTGAGGCCAATGATGTCTAAGTGGGATCAACAAATTAACAAATTGTTATTTTTGTCAAGTTTAGATAGAATCAATGGATTTGCAAATCTTGAACTCTAGAGAATTTGAAGTTAATCCTCCCTCACAGAATTCTGATGTCATCGCTATTAGAAAAAAATACAATGGTTACAAGAGCGAAGATGATGATATCAATCTGCAATAAATGACAATGAGCGTGTCCAAAAACTAGTATGTATGTATATATATATATATATACTAGTTTTTTGACACGTGCATTACATATAATTACTGATTTAGAAAATTAGTTGCACCTCGATATCATCATCTTCACTTTTGTAACCGTTGTCATTTTTTCTAATAGTTATGATATCTTAATTCAGTTAGGTAGGATTAAATTCAAATCCGTAGGAGTTCAAGATTTCCAAATTTTTTTATTACATTTCAACTTGATCGAAATTATTGATTTGTTAATGTCATGCCCCGAGGCTACCCCCTTGATGTAACACGGGACCTAGGATCACGAGTGACCCTAAGCTAACCCTGAACTGGCATATTATAAGCATACTTAAACATATACTGAGCAGAAGCTTAAACCATGATATAAACTAAAATGGTGAATATCCAATACTGATCTGAGTAACATATTGAATAAGAGTTTATAATACTTGATTATAACTCAAACTACTAGAAAAAATTCTAACTGTATCTGAAATAAGCCTCTAACTGACTTGAGATGATAGGGCATACCCCCAGCTAACTCTAGCAAAACTGAAACTAAAAAAGAAAGACTGAAGAGAAAACATGTAAATCGTTCTAGAAGAATAAGGACTCACCACTAATACTTCTGATCTAGAGATCGGAAACTGATCTATGCGTGATCTGAATGTTGAGGACCTGAACCTACATCACAAGAAGATGTAGCGCAGAGTATCTGTCAGTACTTGAAAGGTACTGTGCATGCAGGATAGGATAAAGCTAAACAATATACATAACTGCACAAGCATACTGAGCAATGATATAAGATGAACATGATAACGATACTGAGATATAATGAAAATGAACTAAACTGAATGCAATGACCAAGTACATAACATGCTAAAACTGAATACTGAAATGTAACTGGTAACCTGGTCAATGCACTAGAATCTAACTGTGGGAGCTACTAATAACCGACATAAAACCAGGTGAACTAAACGTGGATTCCGATGTATACGTTCCATCGAGAGGAACCAATATACCTTGCCAAGGGTATAAAGGCATGACTGGTATGATCACTAAAGATGATACCCATAGAGGGGACTTAACATATCGGGGCACAAAATTCTAGGACTATGAGGTGGACTGACCCTAGTCCAACTCAGTATTAAGCTTACTCCCAACTAAAAAGTATAAAAAAAAACATAACTAAATTAAACTAAATTGCTCAAGATTATGACATGCTAAGTGAAAATGCAACATTAAGTATTGATAATGAAACATTTGAAAACTGGTGCATGTAAGTCTGTATAAACTGACCTAGCAAGTGTAATTCATGAACTACGCGAATCTACACAACTAAGGTTCTAAATTTCATGCAAGAATTAAGCAACATAGTTATGAAAACATAATATTCTAATTAGGATTAATCTAACAGCTAAATCACAACAATAATATGAAGTTCTAAACACCCCAAGTCTAAACATAAAGAAGGGAATCAAGAATCTCACTGATTCTAGGGACCTAATGGGTGAAAGTAACCCACAGGTTATCCCATGTACCTAGTGACGAATTCCATGTAGAAATCTTTCGATATCAGAGTTGGAACTGAGGGAAACTTGTTGCGTTCTTGGACAGGGTTGGTCGACTCTTTTCTCTTTTTTTGTTATAAGTTTTTCTGAGATTTTGGTGAATGAATCGCTTAGGCTGAAGTCTGATTAAATTACTAGACCAAAACTGACCAAAACAACGTACTTACGGGTTAAACGATGTAGTTTAGGTGTCCAATGCATAGGGAAAAGACAAAACCATCCCTGACTTAAAAGTTATTAGGGCCAATTAACGGATCTGACCATCGATTGACCTACGGTCTATCCTGGTCAGTCAATGATTGTCTTTAGAGGATGGGATTTGGTAGGTCTGAACAACGGTCTAGACCACAGACCGTGGTCTGACCAACAGTTTGTAGGTCCTGGCGTAGGTCCAGACTTAGCTAGATTTTTCTGGCGTTCTGGGGAGGGGGTTAAAGGTGGCCAACCACGGACCCCACCTACAGTCCGTGGGTCAACCTATGGTCTATAGGTGGAACTGTTGGTGGCACGTGCAACTTTTAAAATTCTGCATTTTGGTCTTTCAGCATATAGGGTGTTACATTATCTCCCCCTTAGGAACATTCATCCTCGAATAAAGACTAAACTAGCGAGTATGGAGGGAAAGAGCTGCAAACCCTACCACTAAGTACCGGAACTGAAATCTGACTGAGCTAAGTTCCAAGAACATGCAAATACGCTGAAAATGAAAGTATAACTAAAGGAACATGATACTAAGACAGAATTGATGTATGAGTAATTGAAAGACTAGAGAGGAACTATTACCTCAAGATGGAATGGAATCAGAAGGAAAGAGACGAGGATACTTGGCTTTCATGGCTGCTTCTGCTTCAAAGTAGCTCCCTCTACGGTCTGACTCCTCCACAAAACCTTAACTGAAACAATTTCTTTGTTTCTAAACATTCGAGCCTAACGATCAAAAATCTCAACTCGCACATCCTCATAAGTGAGAGTATCCTTCACAGCCACACTTTCCAATGGTACTATAGATGTTGGATCACCCACACACTTCTTCAACAACGAAATGTGAAAGACCGGACTGCTGCTAGTTCTCTTGTCAACTCTGAATCATAGGCATCTTTTCCAACTCTTTTCAAGATACTATAAGGTCCTACATATCTACGACTGAGCTTCCCTTTCTTGCCAAATTTCATCACCTCTTTCATAGGTGACACTTTCAAGAAAACCCAATCATCAATTTGGAACTCCAAGTCCTTTCTCTTTACATCTTCAAAGGACTTCTGGCGACTCTGGGTTGTCTTCAGTCTATCTGTGATGAGCTGAACTTTTTTCCATAGCATCATGAACCGAATCTGTCCCTATCAAGGCTGCTTCACTTACTTCAAACCAACCAACTGGAGATCTATATCTACATCAATACAATGCCTCATAAGGGGACATTTGAATACTTGAATGGTAGCTATTATTGTAGGCGATCTCTATAAGAGGAAGGTGATCATCCCTATTGCCCTTGAGGTCAATCACGTAAGCTCTAAACATGTCCTGTAAGGTTTGAATGGTACGCTCTGTCTGACCAGCTATTTGTAGATAAAATGTTTTGCTGAGATTAACCTGAGTACCAAGACCTTTTTGAAATGATTTCCAAAAATGAGAGGTAAACTGAGGACCTTTATCTGAGATGATAGACAAAGGAACCCCGTGCAACCTAACTATATCTTTAATGTAAAGCTTGGCGTAGTCCTCCGCCGAATATGTAGACTTGACAGCCAAGAAATGAGAGGCCTTAGTAACTCTGTCTACTATCACCCAAATAGAGTCATGTTGTCTGCGAGTACGAGGTAAACCGGTAATGAAGTCCATGTTTATCACTTCCCACTTTCATGTAGAAATTTTAATCTCTTAAGTCCTACCTCCTGCTTTATGATGTTTTACCTTCACCTGCTGACAACTAGGGCATCTAGCCACAAAATATGCTATATCCCTTTTCATTCCATTCCACCAAAAGACTTCCCGCATATCACGATACATCTTGGTTGCATACAATACCTGGAGTTACAGGTTTCTTAGAGATCTACTGCCTCAACTCACCCACCTTAGGAACACATGAACGACCCTGATAGCGAAGTACACAATCTCCCATTTGGGAGAAAACCTCAACTTTCTGTTGATGAACTACACCCTTCAGTTGAGGCATTATAGGTTCATTGTCTTGTTTTTCCTTAACCTCCGCTACCAATGAAGATTCTGACCCATTATGAACTGTCACACCATCATCTGATATGTTCATAAGGCAAACTCCTAAGCGAGCAAGCCGGTGAACATCTTTTGCTAATTCCTACCTTTCTTCCTCAACATGTGCTAAACTACCCATATATAGTCTGCTAAGAGCATCAACTACTACATTGGGCTTACCAGGATGGTAAAGCACATTCATAGCATAGTCCTTGTAGAACTCAAGCCATATCCTTTGGTGAAGATTCAACTCTTTCTGGGTGAGCACATACTGGAGGATCTTATGGTCTTTGAACACATCTAGGTGAAGACCACACAAGTAATGTCTCCAAACCTTTAGGGAAAATACTTCGGTTGCAAGCTCGAGGTCATGAGTAAGATAGTTCTTCTCATGCACCTTAAGTTGTCTAGAAGCATAAGCTGTAACCTTACCTCATTGCATCAACACACAATCTAGGCCGACTCTGGATGCATCACAATAGATCACATAACCGTCTGAACACTCTGGTACAGTCAAAACAGGAGTTGTAGTAAACCTAGTTTTTCAATTCTGAGAAGCTCTTCTCACAATCATCTGACCACCGGAACAAAACATTTTTCTGAGTCAGCTTAGTCAATGGAGAAGCAATAGATGGAAATCCTTCCACGAACTTTTTGTAATAACCAGCGAAACTCGAGAAACTTCTGATATATGTAGGAGAGGTAGGTTTGGGCCATTGTTTCACTGCCTCTAATTTTTGAGAATCCACTCAGATCCCTTCGCTAGACACTATATGACCAAGGAAAACAACTGATTGTAACAAGAACTCACATTTTATGAACTTAGAAAATAACTGGCGATCTTTAAGAGTTTAAAGGAAAACTCTCAAATGAGTCACATGTTCTTCCTCATTTCTAGAGTAAATGAGGATATCATTAATACAGATGATAGAAAACAAGTCCAAATAATCCTTGAACACCCTGTTCATCAAATCCATGAAAGTCGCAGGAGCGTTGGTTAGTCCAAATAACATTACCACAAATTGATAATGACTATACCGAGTTTTGAAGGCTGTTTTCGAGATGTCACTATCTTTGACTCTAGCTGATGATAACCATATTTGTGGTCTATCTTCGAGAAATGAGTAGCACCCTGAAGTTGGTTGAACAAGTCACTAATCTTGGGGATAGGGTACTTATTCTTGAGTGTGACTTCGTTCAACTGTCTATAATTAATGCACATCCTGAGAGAACCATCTTTCTTTTTCACGAACAACACTAGTGCACCCCATGGGGAAATACTACGTCTGATGAAGACCTTATCTAGAAGGTCTTTCAACTGCTCTTTCAATTCCTTAAGATCAGCTGGAGCCACTCTGTAAGGAGGAATAGAAATAGATTGGGTATCTTGAAGGAGATTAATTCTGAAGTCAATTTCCCTTTCAGGAGGAACTCTGGAAAGATCTACTTGAAACACTTTTGGGAACTCATTTACTACTGGAACTGATTCAAGAATTGTGGTTTCACAGCTTTAATCCTTAACCTAAACTATATGATAAACATACCCCTTAGAGATCATCTTTCTGGCGGTAAGGTAGGAAATGAATCGACCCATAGGCACTGAACTACTACCCTTCCATTCTATGACTGGTACGCTTGGAAAGTGAAAATGAACGATCCTAGTTCCACAATTGACTGAGGCATAACATAAATGTAACAAATCCATGCCTAGAATGATATCAAAGTCTACCCTTTCTAACTTTACAAGGTCTGTTGAGGTGACTTTCTGGGAGACTGTGATAGGGTTATTTGTGTATACCCGTCTAGCTATAATTGGGTCACCGACTTGAGTAGAGACTTAGAAGGGTTCTGCGAGAGTTTTTGGAATGACACCGAAGTTCACTGCTATATAGGGAGTTACAAAGGAGAGAGTAGCCCCTGGATCTAACAAAGCTTCAACATCTGAATGAAAGGCTCACAACGTACCAGTAACCACATCAGGAGAATCTTCTTGATCCTGGCGAACCTAGAGAGCATACAACCTATTATGGTGCTGACCGCCACCTGTACCAGATGTAGGACCCTGCTGAGTCGGGTGACCTACTGGTACTGCTGAAGCTGTAGACTGAGCCCTACTATTGTGGTTATCTCCTTGTCCCTTTTAAGAAGAACGGAAATCCCTAAACCTGTGACCAGTCTGACCACACCTAAAACATCCATCCTTTTCTGCAAGACACTCGCACGGATGGTTCTTACCATACTTTGGACAAGTTGGGTAGGTTCTAGTACCTGAAACACTCCCATGAGATTTAGAGTCTAATGCCTTACCTTTCTGATCCTATCAAAACCTGAGGGATGGAACACTAGCTAATAAATGTGCTGGAGATGAAGACCTTTACTCAAAACTACGAGCAATTTCCACTACCCAATTTCTGTTGAGAGTAATCATAGTTGCCTATCCTAGCCTTTTTGTTATCCTTAGCGTATTCCATAAGCTTATCTCCCTAAACCTACTGAGCATGAAGCATGAACCTAGAGATATTCATGTTCTCAAAAAACATCGCAATTATTCACTCTGTCTTCACCAAGTCTGACACTCCAAATAGGAACTTACTCATATGCGCCCTGGTATCGGCAACCATATGTGGAGCATACTTGGAGAGCTGGGTGTAGTTAGGTTCGTACTCTTGGAGGGCCATAAAACCTTGCCTCAAATTCATGAAAACCTGAGCTTTGGCCTCTCTCAACTCTCTTGGAAAGAACCTCTCTAGAAAAGCTCCGGTAAGACACTCTCAAGTCACAGAAGGTGCATTCTCACCCCTGTTTTCCTTCCATTAAGTGAACCAAATGTGAGCTACATCCATGAGCTGGTAGGACGCCAACTCTACCCTATCATTCCCAGTTACTTGCATCACTTAAAAGATCTTCTTGACCTTATCAATAAATTTCTGTGGATCTTCACAAACATGTGACCCTAGAAACTCAGGTGGATTCTTCCTAACAAAATCACGGACCTTAGTTGCCACTGATCGACCACAAGAATTTGCAAGATCTGGAACCTGCTGATTGTTCTGGTTTGCTACACTCAGGGCCAAGAGTTGAATGGCATTCCAAAACTCAGTATTTGAAACCTCATGTTCTGAGACTGGACGAGCTGCATCAGCAATGCGGGCATTAGCATTCCTTGCGTAAGCTCTACGAGGAGGCATGATGTGAAAACACATAACATCGAGTTAGAAAGGAGATAATACCCAAGCATGATAAGAATAACAACAAAGTGAAGTTTTATCTTAAAACACCTCATAGCCTCCCCCTCATAGGTGTGGCGCGCTTCACACTGATGAAAAGGAGTCTAATTAGTGTGGCTTTTCAAAAATCCTATGACTCTTAAACATAGTGCTCCGATACCAAGTTTGTCACACCTTGAGGCTACCCCTTAGACGTAACACAAGACCTAGGATCACGAGTGACCCCAAGCTAACCCTGAACTAGCATATTATAAGCATACTTAAAGATTTACTGAAATGAGATATATTGTGTGAAAGCTTAAAACATGATATAAACTGAAATGGGAAATACAAAATACTGATCTGAGTAACATACTGAATAATATTTTACAATGCTAGATTATAACTTAAAATACTAGAACTGATTCTAACTGTGTCTGAAATAAGCCTTTAACTGACTCGAGATGCTAGGACATTCCCCCAGGTAACTCTAGCAAAACTGAAACTAAAAAGAAAAGACTGAATTGAAAACATTCAATCGTCCTCGAAGAATGAGGACTCACCACTAATACTGCTGAACTGGAGATCAGGAACCGATCGATATGTGATCTGAATGCTGAGGACTTGAATCGACTTCACGAAAAGATGTAGCGCAGAGTATGCGTCAGTACTTGAAAGGTACAGAGCATGTATGATAGGATAAAGCTGAAAAATATTCATAATTGAACAAGCATACAAAGCAATGATATAAGATGAACATGATAAAGATACTAAGATATACTTAAAATGAACTAAACTGAATGCAATGACCAACTACATAACATGCTGAAACTAAATACTAAAATGTAACTTGTAACCTGGTCAATGCACTAGAATCTGACTGTGGGAGAAACTAATAACCGACAGAAAACCACGTGAGCTAAACGTGGAGTCTAATGTATATGCCCCATCGAGAGGACCCAATATACCTTGTCAGGGGTATAGACACATGACTGGCTTATTCACTAAATATGATGGCCACAAAGGGGACTTAACCTACGTGGGCACGTAGATCTAGGACTATGAGAGTGACTGACCCTTGTCCAACTCGGTATTAAGCTTACTCCGAAATAAAATGTATAAAGTACAACATAACTGAAATAAATAAGATATTTCAAGATTCGTACATACTAACTGAAAATGCAGCATTAAGTACTTATAATGAAACATTTGTAAACTAGTGCATGTAAGTCTGTATAAACTGGCCCAACAAGTGTAATTCGTGAACTAAGGAAATCTACACAACTAGGGTTCTGAATTTTATGCAAGAATTAAGCAATATAGTTATGAAAACGTAATATTCTTATTAAGATTAATCTAACAGCTAAATCAGAGCAATAATCTTAAGTTTTAGAAACCCTAATTCAAAACATGAAGAAGGGAATCAAGAATCTGACTGAATTGTAGGGACCTAATCGATAAAAGGAACCCACTAGTGAAATCCCACATACCTTGTGATGAATTCCATGGAGAAATCCTTCAATTTTGGGCTGGAACTGAGGGAAACTTGCTGCGTTCTTGGAGAGTGTTAGTCGACTTTTTTCTCCTTTTTGCTCTAAGTTTTTTTTGAGGTTTTGGTGAATGAATCGCTTAGGGTAAAGTTTGATTAAGTTACTAGATTAAAACTGGCTAGAACGATGTAGTTTAGGTTTTAAACGACGTAGTTTAGTTGTCCAACGTATAGGGAAAAGACCAAACGACCCCTGACATAAAAGCTGTCAGGGCCAATTGACTGACCTACGGTCCTTCTTGGTGAGTGGTCGACTGGCTTCAGAGGATAGGATCAGGGAGGGTCTGAACGACAGCCTGGACCGCAGACTGTTGTCTGACCTATGGTCTGTAGGTCCAGACTTAGCTAGATTTTTCTGGGGTTTTGGCGAGGGGGTTGCAGGTGGCCAACCATGACCCCACCTACACTCTATGGTTCAACCTACGGTCCATTGGTGGTACCTGCAACTTCTGTAATTCTGCATTTTTGTCTTTCTAGCATACGGGGTCTTACATTAAATTTGTTGATTCCATTTCGACATCGTTCGCTGTAAAATATTTCTTAATTTTATGCCATCTATGGAGTCTATGGAAATTCTTAACCCATCTTGATGACGAACAACTTTTGTTTTTCATCTTTGACTTGGGATGCAAGAATTTAGATTTGATAGGATGCTTCATTTGGTCTTCCATTGAAACCTATATTTCTTTCCCAGTTTATGAAGCTCCCTATCAAATCTAAATTCTTACAGCCCAAGTAAAATATGAAAAACAAAAGTTATTCATCATCAAGGTAGAAAAACTAGTATATATATACAACTTATATCCATAAACTCGAAAAGAAATATAGTCTTCCATTGACGACCAAATGAAGCACCCTATCAAATCTAAATTCTTACAACTCAAGTGAAAGATGAAAAATAAAAGTTGGTGATCATCAAGAGGGTTTATGAATTTCTACACACTCCACAAAAGGCATACAATTAAGAAATCATTTGCGGTCATTGATGTCGAAATGGAATCAACCAAATTTATGAATCATTAATTACGATCAAGTTGAAATGAAATCAATGGATTTGCAAATCTTGAACTCCAGTGAATTTGCAATTAATCCTACCTCACTCAATTATGATGTCATCTATTAGTAAAAAAGGCAACGGTTACAAGAGCGAATTCTATGATATCGAGATGCAACAAATTTTCTGAATCAGTAATCACGTGCGTCGAAAAACTAGTATATATATATAACTTATATGCATAAACTGGGAAAGAAATATAGGCCTCCATTAACGACCAAATGATGCGCCCTATCAAGTTTAATTTCCTGCATCCCAAGTCAAAGATGGAGAACAAAAGTTTTTCGTCATATATATATATATATATATATATATCCACAACTTATATGCATAAACTGGGTAAGAAATATAGGCTTCCATTGAGGACCAAATGAAGCGCCCTATTAAATCTAAATTCTTGGAGCCCAAGTCAAAGATGGAAAACAGAAGTTTCTCATCATTAAGATGATCTAAGAAATTCAACAGACTTCACAGAAGATATAAAATTAAGGAATCTTTTGCGGGGAACGATGTTGAAATGGAAATAATAAATTTACAAATTATTATTTTTGATCAAATTGAAATGTAATCAATGGATTTGCAAATCTTGAACTCTAGAAAATTTTAAGTTAATCCTACCTCACTGAATTCATATATCATCTCTATTAGGAAAAAATATAATGGTTACAAGAGCGAAGATGTTGATATCGAGCTGCAACAAATTATCTGAATCGGTAATCACATATAATGCACGTGTCGAAAAACTAGTATGTATATATATTGGGAAAGAAAGATAGGCTTCCATTTATGACCAAATGAAGAGCCCTATCAAACCTAAATTCTTGCAACCCAAGTCAAAAATGGAGAACAAAAGTTGTTCATCATCAAGTTGAAAAAACTAGTGTGTTTGTGTGTATATATATATATACAAATCTTTTATGCATAATCTGGGAAAGAAATATAGGCTTCCATTGACGACGAAATGAAGTGCCTTATCGAATGTAAATTCATGCAAACGAAGTCAAAGATGGAAAACAAAAGTTGCTCTTGATCAAGATAGTCTATGAATTTCCGCAGACTCCACAAAAGGAATAAAATTAAGAAATCTTTTGTGGTGAACGATGTCAAAATGGAATCAACAAATTTATAAATCGCTATATCTGATTAAGTTGATATGGAATCAACGGATTCGCAAATCTTGAAATACAGTGAAATTGAAGTTAATCCTACCTCACTAAATTCTTATGTCATCTCTATTAGAAAAATGACAATAGTTAGAAGAGCGAAGATGATGATATCGAGCTGCAACACATTCTCTTAATCGATAATCATGTACAATGCATGTGTCAAAAAACAAGGATATGTATATATACAACTTATATTCATACACTGCTAAAGAAATATATGCTTCTATTGACAACCAAGTGAAGCACCCTATCAAATCTAAATTCTTGCAACTCAAGTAAAATATGGAAAACAAAAGTTGTTCATCATCAATATTGTTTAAGAATTTCCACATACTCCATAAAATGCATAAAATTAAGAAATATTTCGAGGACAACGATGTCGAAATGGAATCAATAAATTTACAAATTGTTAATTCTGATCAAGTTTAAACAAAATCAACAGATTTACAAATCTTGAACTTCAGTGAATTTGAAGCTAATCCTACCTCCCTGAATTCTAATGTCATCGCTATTACAAAAAAATACAACAGTTACAAGAGTGAAGATAAAGATATCGATCAGCAACGAATTCTCTGAATCGGTAATCACGTACAACGCACGTGTCGAAAAACCATTATATATATATATATATATATTCATAAAATGAAAGAAATACAGGCTTCCATTGATGACCACATGAAGTGCCACATCAAATCTAAATTCTTGCATACCAAGTCAAAGATGGAAAACAAAAGGTGTTCATCATCAAGGTATAAAAACTAGTATATATATATATATATATATACACATATATAAACACACAAAACTTATATACTTTAATTGAGAAAGAAATATAGGCTTCCATTGACGACCAAATGAAGCGCCCTATCAAATCTAAATTCTTGCAACCCAAGTCAAAGATGGAAAACAAAAGATTTTCATCACCAAGGTAAAAACAACTAGTATATATATACAACTTATATGTATAAACTGGGAAAGAAATATATGCTTCCATTGTTGACCAAAGGAAGCGACATATCAAATCTAAATTCATGAAACCCAAGTCAAAGATGGAAAACAAAAGTTGTTCATCATCAAGATGGTCTAAGATTTCCGTTGGATCCACAGAAGGCATAAAATTAATAAATCTTTTGGGGACAACGATGTCGAAATTGAATCAACAAATTTAAAAATCATTATTTCCGATCAAGTTTAAATAGAATCAATTGATTTGAAATTCTTGAACTCCAGCGAATTTGAAGTTAATCAACCTTAGTGAATTCTGATGTCAATTCTATTAGCAAAAATGACAATGGTTACAAAATCAAAGATGATGATATCGAGCTGCAACAAATTCTCTTCTACTCATCTCAGTTTCATTCAGGTAATAATTTGGAATAAAGCTCTAATCATGTTGATAAAAAATCGTAGATATGGAGTATTTTGTTCTTCTAGATTCACTTAACCTAGAGAATAGTACCACTAAAAATGGGGAATTTTCATGTACTTTCTGTGAAATTTATGAAAATGCATTTCCGCTGTAAAACACATTGATGCGGGGCAGCAATTGCAATCATCGTTACTGTAAGAATGTATACAAAATTATATAGGTAAAAAAATTAAGTGAAAAAGGACAAACATACCCCCGAACTATTGTAAATGGTATGCAGCTACCCTATGTTATATTTTCTGGAAATTGGTGCCCCTATGTCCAAAAACTAGAGCAAATATATACCCTTCATACTAGCATACATATATGTGTTTTAATTTTATCCACCGAATTGTCGTTTATTAAATATTGGATCGACAAATAAGATTGTGCCACGTGTCCCTATTTAGTCTTCCATTATAGTGAAGGACATATATGCTCTAGTTTTCGAACACCAGGGGCGCCAATTTCCTAAAAGTATGACGGAGGGTATCTGCATACCATTTATGATATTTCAGAGGTATATTTATTCTTTTCCCAAAAATCAAAAAGGATTTCCATAAGATTTCTATTAAGTGCCTTATTTCTTGTTACAAGGGAATTTTGGATCTCAATTCAATAATGCCGACTGATTTTCTTATATGAGTAAGATAGACCAATTGACTAAGAAAAGTTCTGGGTTTGCCACTAGTCATTGAGTGCCCTGTTATGGATTGTATGGGTACACTAGTTGATTATCTTAGGGGATACCCTATTAGGGAATGTCCTGAGTGTTGAAAACTTTTATGTGTCAATTGTTAATGTTTGCATTTGGGAATGACACATGAGAATTATCATTTTAGTAGGCAATTGAATTTTCTCTACTTGAAGAAACAATATAGAGGATATCATGATGAACTATAGGAGGAGGAAGAAGAATGATATGAAGGCGAAGAAGAAGATGATGAAGAAGAAGAAGAAGAAGAAGAAGGAGAAGGGGAGGAAACTCCATGATCATAAACTTTAATGAATGTTAAAAAGGTCAAGTTTTGTTTCCTTGGAGAAAAAATAGCAATTTGAATTGTTATTTACTTTATATGCAGAGTCTTTTGTTGGTTAAAAAACAGTATGCATAGTCTTTTATTAGATTTCAATTAGTTTTAAAGTTGGTGAGAAAATAATATGCAGGGTCTTTATGTTTCAATTAGTTGTTTAGTCTGAGTTGGACTAGAAATAGTTGGGCTTGGTGGTGGCCAATTGTCCTATGTAAGTTTATCCCAAAATGCGCAAAGTCTTCTAATTTGTAGACAAATTGTTATTATTTATATAGATTCCAGGTTTCATGACGTACTATCATGTCCATATTTCTTTTATTTTTAATATGTTGTTCAAATTATTTTTTACTACATCACTTATTAGAACAAAGTATTCAAGAATTCATCTCACACATGGTTTTGAAAGTAAAAAAAAAGTTTAATTTGCTTTCAAAAATCAGGAAGGAGGTTGTATGTGTCACAACCTAAATTAGGATATAAAGTGTCATATCGGCAAAACACATGAGATATGTTAAATATATAAGTAAGCAACCCTTATATATTAATGATTCCTTTTAAAGTTGTGTGGATCTATGACCAGATATGATAATATCACTAGTGAGTTAGGCGGTTACAGTTGGTATATTATAGTGACTTTTGTGTCAGTTGTGTCGATGAGAGCTATTGTTCAATTGATTTAAGACAAAATTAATCTCGATAAGGTGGGATAACATCTTTGCTAGGTCTTGGGAAATCTGTTGTTGTGGGGAAAATCACATATAGTGGGATAAACCTCAACGAGGACGTTGATTCCATAAGAGAGGTCGTTTGTGACACCCCTCCAAAGGATAAGAAGTCCACATCGGAAAGCACATGTAAGTAAGCATACCTTACACTGTAGTGATGCGTTTTGATGTTTGGTGGGTCTAGACCCAAAACATGGGTTGGACCATTGTTTGGTTGGAAAAAGTAATGTAGAATTATCGACATATATTTTATAAGAGAGGGTTTACGTGACTCCCCATGTTAGGATAAGAACTCTATGTCGATAAAACACAAGAGGGATAGTAGGTATATAAGTGAGAAGTCCTAACACTAATCTAGTGATGTGTTTTATAGCCTTGCTGTTCTAGGCCCAGAGCAAACAATATCACTAGTAGGTTGTAGGATGGAATAAAGGTGGTGTAAATAATATTTTAAGGGATAGAAGAGCTATATTGTGGGATTTAATGAAATCAATTTAGGGGCATGATTCAGTTGTTGGCTCTTCGAGGTTTCATTTAATTTTCTCCCATGTTAGTGAATATTCACCTTGAAAGGAAAAAGTATGTTATCACAGGTGAAGTTTCTAGGTGATTATTTGCTAATTAATTTGCTTTTCTATTCCATATCTTGTGTTTTGATGTTATTTTCATGTATAATTAATAACCAAAAAATTGAAATAAAATTGATAACAACCAAATCGATAACCGACCCATAAATACCCCTATTTATGACAATAAGCTTTTTTTGTATACTTCAGTTTTTCTATCCAAACTGTTATCTCAATTTGTATTTTTGCTATCAGTACTTCCATATGTACATGAATCTCTTTGAATATATTTGCCACGACCCGAGTCTACACTGGGACATGGCCAACCCTCGAGAACCATTGCTGGTCCCCAAGCAAATCCTTATTCCGACTGACTACAAGCGAAAGACTAACTTAAGTAAATTCAATAATCTCAACTTAAAAATAATTTGAACAATACTCATTAGATAACTCAGAGTTTGTAAAAACAACTCAAAGAAGATACATACTGCAAACTACTCAACTTTGTCTATCTATGAAGCCTCTACTATTACATAAGTATATCGGGACAAGACCCACGACGTCTCAAAACTACTAACTGTAAGATAAATGTGAAGTCCTTCGAAATATAAGAATGCTCACCAAAGCTGACTGGAAATCCCATGACCTCAACGAAACGTCTATTGATGTTCCTGAATACCTGTATCTGCATCATGAAACGATGCCGGCCAAATGGCTCATTACATGGAATGTACAAGCATGTAAGGGGAATTCTAAAGCATAAAAATAAGCTTGAACGGGTGGAAAAGAAACATACTTACCTCTTCTCAACTCACTCAACTCAACTCAACTCAAAGAAACATAGTTCAAATCAACTCAAGGAAACATAGTTCAACTCAACTCTGATGAAATAGGGCTCAACTCAATGATAAGATATTCAACTCAGTGAAATAAGGTTCAACTCAATAATTAGATATTCAACTTAGTGAAATAAGACCCAACTCAATGATAAGATACTTGACTCTAGGTGCTCAACTCTAGATACTCAACTCTAGATACTCAACTCAATATAAAGCAACAATACATATGTAATATATCGAAAACTTTTAAAACAGTAGAAAGAAACTCAATGTATTGAAAAATATAATAGTACTCTATTTGTATGCAATGATACAAGATAAACCCTGCTTGTATATGAAAATACAAAGTAAACTTTGTGTATATAAGAATACACAATATATCTGTGGGAGTTTCTGTAACCGACAACCATCATTGTGAGCTATGTGATGATATAACGTCTAACCCACACTGCCAAAGCCGTCCTATACTTTGCCAGGGTATAGAACCTACTATTAAGTGGATCCGCTAGTATATGCTAAAATCATTGAGGAATCATCAAAAAAGTATGACCCTTTCGACCCACGTTTGCTACATGGTTTATGGGAGCTGTGTGTTATCTTAACTCTTCTCCATATCGGTGCTCATTACGAATCCCAAAATATACTTAGCTCATTATGTTTCAAACTGCTCAAAACTCTTTTGGAAATCTACGTCATCATAAATGTAAGAACATTTACTCTTGGGAATACTTCGTTCCCATATATTATGTTAAAGAAAATGAACTCAACTCTACTCTTCCTCAACTCAGTACTCAAGTCTTTAAAACAAGCTTTAAAAATAATTGCAAAAAGGCTTCATAAAATAGGGTTCATGCCGAATTATAGACGTGAATGACTCAATTTAAGGGTTTTAATAACCATGCATAGAATGCAATACTTGGAACTCAACAACTCCAGAACTTAAGGAGTCAATGATACTACTCATCTCAAGAATGCTCGACTCAGGGGGTTCATGCGGAATTATGGGCATGAACTACTAAACTCAAGGGCTCAAGGATACTTCTCATCTCAAGACTGCTCGACTCATAGGGTTCATGCGGAATTATGGGCATGAACTGCTAAACTCAAGGACCTTTATGGGTAACATGTAGTAGTGCCATGATTAGGAATATAATCCCAAAAAGGTTAGGAACTCAATACTCAAGACTTAGTACTTGAAGATACTACTTATCTCAAAGATAGTCAACAGATGGAGTTCATGCGGAATTTGTGGGCATGAAAGACTCAACTCGAGGTTCTAAATAACAATATTGAACTCATGTGTACGACTCTTCTCATTCTCATACTTACTTTCTCAAAACTTAGCTCAAAATAAATAATTGATCTCAAAGGATTCACAATTGAACTCAAAGGCGTTCTTGAACTCTACTTTTAAATCTCTCTTAAATTTAAATAATGAATTCAAGAGTTATGATTCATGATGTGAAGGATCTCGTGATGATAAAGTAGACTCATGAATACATTCTTCTCATTCTCATACTCACTTGCTCGAGTCTTGAAACAAGTTATTTGAAATTGTAGAAGACTCCTCAAAAAGACTCAAAGGGATTTTCTCAAAATGTTCAAAACAACTATAAAGACTTAACTCTTATCTCTACCACGAATTTGAATTATGAATTATGAATTCAAGGTTATGATTCATGTTTTGAATGATTTCTAGGTGTTTAGAAGTAGTTTAGAGAAGTTAGAATCAAAAGGGAGTGAAGGTACACTTTAAAGGAACTCAAACAGGACAACCGACGTAAAAAAATTGGGGGCAGGCGACCCTGGCGTGGGGCACCAGCCCCAAACATTAGAAACATGATTGTAGCACATTGCTGGGGAGCTACCCCAACCCCTCCCCATGCAAATTTTGGCGAATTTTGTCTCTCATTTTCTGATCCTAAATCGCTTCTAATCGATTTATTTTCTCATGTTTTCCTTAGATTAAATTACCCAATGCAAGTATATAAGAATTTAATAAAAAACAACTCTTAATCTCATCACGATTACCTCAAGAACTCATTAAACCCATCCTAATTAAAAAACGAAAACAATATTTCAAGAATACTTATCAAAAGCTCAAATTGTTTTACTTTTGAGAACGAAATTACGTTGAAAATAACATGATTGGCATGTGAGTGAACAAACCCAACACTATTGAAACTTACATACCTCTTAGTGATCAAAACCATGGCGAAAATCCACAAGAAAACTCAAGAACCTCGACGAACGCTCTGATCCTTTCCTTTTTTCTCCTATTTTCTCTTCTTTCTCTTCTTCAACTCTCAACTAAAACCTTACGCATATATTAGGATTATAATAATGAACCTAACCAATTTACACCCCTTAAACCTTACTAAAATTGAATAAAATCTGATTCGGTAAGGAAAAGGCCAAAATACCCCGCTTTATTTATGGGTAACTTTCCTTAATTGGACTGCTTGACTTCAGAAGGGCATATCTCACTCATACGAACTCTAAACCTAGAAGACTTGGTGGATTTGGAAATATAATTCAAAGACCTTTCATTTGATATCTTATGGCCACCTAACTCATGCTGTGCTAAAAGTTATGGTCGTTTGAAGTAGACCCAAAACATAGAAGAACTTAGGAATGACTTGAATGCACTCTCTTTAGTTCTTTTTGGAACTCAAGGTGCTACATCTAGTGACCTTAACACTCAAGAAATTATAAAATCCTTAGTAAAATCCTACTCACAACGAAGGATGATTTAAGTCTTAGTTCAAAAAAAATTCTAGGGTGTATCTCCCCCTTGGGATCATTTGTCCTCGAATGACGAGTGGACTGGGTATGGAACGGGGTTACTCTTACCATCTCTGCCATGAAAACTAGAATTTGCCCGCATTACTATTCAGAATCAACTAAGGGCTCTCATTTATCTATTTCTCAAAGCAACATCTCACCCTCTTCTTCTTCCTCATTTATAACCTTAGACAAAATTATCACACCATCATTATCACGATAAGATCATTAACCTTCTCTTTCTAACATCATTCCATTACTAAAAGGACCTCTGAAAAGATATCCCCAAACTCTTTGGAACTCATTACTATCTTATTCTGAAACACTTGACTTGTTTTCTCATCTTGTCATCTCCCCCTTAGGTCTAAAGCTGGCACTTGAAAGCTATGGACCTATTCCATCATCTCTAAACTGATCTACATCCTCTTTTACTCTAGCACTCGGGAGAAGTTTATCGCATGACTACCGAACACTCCCTAAGCAGGTAGTAAGACCTTTTTCTAAGGTGTTTCTCTTAACCTCTTCTGATTACATACCACCTCGGTACACCTCTTAAAGCTCTTGTTACTCTAGTTACATAGCCACACTTCACTGCCCATATCTAAAGGTTAGGGTATCTCACTTGTACCACTCATATTTATTGTAGCTAACATCTCAATTTCTCATCTGCGCTATATTATGTCTTCTAGATCAAATCTCAAGACTAACATCATCACCCTCATGTTGCCATTGGTTTTATCATGACACTCATCGTAAATTCAAGCTTAATGTTTATTACTAAACCCGAATATCAATATGATTGATCGCTTACTATACTAACTTACAAGTACTAGATATAAATTTAGAAACACTCGTCCCTTAGGACCCTATGACAAGTAGTCAATCCTTACCTCATAGTCTCCATACTCACAAATTACCATGACATTCTACTTCACAACTTAAGTACTACTTACTCACTTACTGCGCATTATCTCTCAAATAGTTCTATCACCCTCTGAATACCATGGGGTTCTCCTTTCAAAGTTCATAAGCCTATCTTGGATTTAAAACCTCATGAATACTTTGCTATCTTATTCCACACATAAATTTAGTCTCCTCGAACAGGATGACACATCGTCATCAGCTCTATTTTGGTTAACAATATAATCTAACTTATCTTGACTGGTAACTATTTCTCTGTGTTCTATCAAGAACTCTTTACAACATTATTATTCCTTATTCTACTCATAAATGAACTTATAACTTATAACTGACTGGGTACACGATTGCAATAAAATAATATGTCCTATCACTATCTTCTTTCGTTAGATTACTAAGCCTCTGCATACTCTCCTCTAACTCTAGGCACTCTCACTACTACTGCTCACGATCTCCTAACTCATGCTACCCTTTTCGGGTGAAAAATACTACCCAAGCTCTAATCAAACTTCCTCATAAGGATCTTAACTGAAACAAGGCTTAGAGAAGAAATTACATCTCATTTTTAGCTTGAACGCACGATTCATATGAACATGAATTCATTTCTCTTAAACTCAACACTTAACTCACATATGGGCTTCTCTCAAGCTCTTCTTTAATCTCAATCTTGCTAAAAACAACTCATCGATAAAGGACTTACTTTGCTTTTCAACCACATCTAGTATGATGGGTAGTCTAATTGATATGAAAATGTACGAGTTAGAATAAATCTTTATGACATAGCTCTATTGCATGATTAAGAATATGAAAGATGGGAAACTTTTCTTAAATGCATGTAGTCCGTCATTTATAGAAGTGGGGCTATCACAACCATAAACAAGACCCTACTGACATGGTTTCATAAATACCCTATGACACTTGAACCTATAACTAGGGGAGAACCCCTTCTTATTTGACCTACTTACGAATAAAAGGGAGCTTCATTATTCATTGATGTGTGATGTGTTGATATTTATTAGAAATGTCGATTATTTCATTATTTTTTCTTTATCACGATTGTATTGTTGTAAAATGTGCATTGATATGAAAATGATCATCTCATCATTATTTATGTGAACATTCATATTTGCATAACTTTAGAGACATTGTTGTGACTAATGTTATGTGAATTGAGGGAGAATAAGAAACTAAAGAGGATGTACCATTTCGAGAGACATGTCAAGTCACGTGCCGTGACATATATATTTATTCATGGTTGTGTCGTATGTTGCAGCGAATGTATGGATTGATAAGTCCCCCATGGGTTTCGGACTAAGAGACAAAGGGTGTGTATCATTAGGTAAGACATGCATCACTATACATGGCATAACATTTCAGTTCATTACATATCAATATCATTTGTAAACTTGTGAGTGCCTTTCATGACCCAAATTACCCTCTATAAGGTTAGACATGCATCAATATAATTGAAATAATAATTAACTGCATCTGTTGAACTTATGATTGATAAACTTGATCTAGTGTACAATTGATTTGTAATTGTTGCGGATTTCAAATTGAGTTGTGGGCTAATTAAACTATGCATTATTAGGTTTGGCTAGTTTTATGCATGTTGTAGTTGTGGAAGTTTGATTACAGTGGTGTAACACCTCGGATTAGAGAAGACTAAGCAGTCAGGTTAAGTACCCAAAAATGTACCCTGTAACCCTCCACGGGTCCCTAGAAAGGCCGTGAAGATGACCAGAGTCTGTTAATGGGCTCATGAGGTCTTCCAGAACCTGCCCCAGGAAGGCTTCACCTTGACGGACTCCCAAACGGCCCGTGATAATGTTGATGTGTCGTTAAACAGGTCATCAAGTGGGTCAAATAAGAAGGGGTTCTCCCCTAGTTACATGAAATATCAAGTGCTATTACAAGTATATAATAATTAGTATTCCGTTTTTTCACTTTATGTGTTCAAGTTATTATTTGGATAGTTAAAAGAGGAATTTATTTTTCATAATTTTTTAAAAATATTTTGAATTGTCAATTATAGTAATTTATCGTATTTTAAAGTAATTTTTAAATATATAAATTTATTTGAGAAGATTGAAGATAATGATTCAAAATTACCCCAAAAATTTATTACTTTGACTCTTGTACAACTATGAATACAGACACATACTAAACTAACAAAAAATAATATGATCATCTCTATATTTTATGACACAACCAATACTTGTATGTTTGTTCTATTCAATCCATTCTTCTTCTTTCCTTTATTTTCTTATATGAAAGAATTGATCTTTATATAAAATAATTTTATGGGTCATTGTTGTTTTTTCTAATAATAGAGAGAAAGTAATGGCAACGACAGATATAATCAACAAAGAAGAGTTGCATGATCTAAGTGTGGTGAAAACAAGAGATGATTAATTGAAGGTAATATGTGGCTACATCAATCCCCTATTAATTGAAGATAATTAATTTGTGTTAAATGGACGTTGTTGATTCTATCATGTGCTCATGGTCAAATTTTATTTATTTATCTACTCAAGTCGAGGGTCTATCAGGAGTAGTCTCTCTAGCACAGTGTTAAGGTTGAGTATGTTGTTATGGTTGATATTTATTTGGCGGATTAACTATACTAAAGAAATAGCTACATTGTATCTTCGATTTGGTTCATAAAAGTGTGATCTTTGATGATCAGTCTATCTATTGGCTCTAAAGAGGTTACATTTATCAATTTTTTTCTAATTGTGGTTGATGATATATTTATAAAGGGAATTGATTAATTAATACTTTCTGAAAAAATTAAAGGTCAATTTAAATGTGAATGTTATTGTGGAAGCATGTTGATACAAATAATGGTTTAATGTAACACATAACTTACTTTTAAAGTAAAGATTTGTCTCACTGCAAATCAGTGGAAATTCATGCTATATAAAATAATTTTTTCACCTCGTTTTCAATCTAAAAAATGCATGTGAAAAACAATTATTATTGTATAGCGAGAAGCTTCCTAATTTTTCCACTCCTTTTTCCAAGAATTAGCTTACTAAAAAATGCATGTGAAAAAACAAATTATCACTGAATAGTGAGAAACTTCCTAATATTTCTACTTGAAACTATTACTATTTTCTTTCCTCACTAATAAAATTAGAAACTTTTTGATAGTAGCCTATGACAGTTGTCAATTGCAAATTATAATAGAAAAATAGTGATTTGTTATAGTGTATTTATCAAGTAATAACTTTTAACTACATCTCAATTTCAAAATTAATTTTCCTTATCCAACTGCATGTTTTGTATTGTGATGATTTTCATAAATTGACTAGATTATCATTTTAGAAATAACATTTCACAAGAGATGTGAACTAATGCACTACTTGTTATTTCTCAATAGAGATCTATCAGTCTATCTACCTCCCAAGATAGGGGTAAGATTTGTCTACTCTATTCTCCAAGACCTCACTTGTAAAATTACACTGAGTATATTGTGTTTTTATTGATAATAGTAATTACTACGGGCATATTCATTAATTCCTGCCTTATATGTGTAACATTTTGCTCTTAGGACCTTGGTTTCTTTCTCAAAGAAACTGCAATATGTACACTTAGAATATGGTAGGTTCAATTGAATAGTAAATAAGTATACATCCACCTCTGAGTATAGCTTCTTAAAAATGTATTTTGGTGTAATCACTTAATCATTTGTATGTTTTTACCTATTCAAACAATTTAATGTTATAATATTTGTTTTTTCATCACTGAGCCATTTAAAATGTTAATATTGTACTTGTACTTATAATTTTTTATGAAACAAAAAAAATATCTTGTCTTATTATCGTATTTTATCAATGTCTTCATATTTTAATACTAATAAAAAATTATCTTTTATTATTTGACAAGCTTACTCCGGCTGAATTTGAGAAACACGATGAAAAAGAGTCTTCTATAAAATGGAATAATAATATTTGAATTTGTAATGACCCGTAAGGTCATTTTGAGAACTAAGCCACTCACTTTCATAAAAGACTTTTTCCAAAAAATTTAAATGGAAATTTTGAGTTAAACTTTTAACTACATGTATTTAAATAGTGGATAATTTTAAATAATTAATTAAATTGGTGGTCAATGGGCCAATGTAACGACCCGAATCGTCGTAATTTAGGAAAGGAAAATGTGGGGGGGGGGGGGCGCGGGCAACTATGGCCACCTGTAACACCCTGTAACTAGAAATAACTAGAATTAGAAAGAGCCATTTTTGGGAAATAATGAAAAGCTAGAAATTTTTGTTAAGTAATGTTAATTTTGAGTTTTTGGTCAACTTCAAACCACCATAACTCCTAGCTCAGGATGGGTTAGGTGCGTTTCAAGATATCGCAGGAAATATCTTGGAAGAATCTCTCCAACGCCACTGAGTTTGAACTATTCCGAGTTTGTATGAGCGGGATATGCCCATTTAAAGTTGGGTTGTTCAAATAAGGAAAGTCTAATCCGGATTTTAGAAGGGCATTATGGTCTTTTTCTTAACCAATTATTTTATTTCAATTTTTTGTAAGATCAGTTTACGCGTTTGGAAAAAGAGTTGGGGTTTTGAGAGAGGAAAAAAGAAGAGGAGAAGAACCAAGAATCGTCAAGATCATCAAGAATCGCTTGTGGATTTCATCAAGGGGTGATCCCTACGAGGTATGTTAGATCACATAGCGTTGGGTTAGTTCTCCCATGTGCCAATCATGATTTATTTCAGCTAATTTAAGTTCATGAAAGCTTAGAAATTGAGTTCTTGATGGGTTTGTTTAAGTTCCTTTGAATTCTTGGTTCAAGGAAATTGTTGAGGAGTTATTTGATCCGAATCCATGATTTTAGGTGTGAATTAGATTAGAATCTTTCATTGATGGTATAGTTGATTCTAAGTATTTGGGGAGAGAACAAAGTCGAAATAGGGGGTTTAGAGTTGAAAAACGAAGAAAAAAAGTTAGAGGCACCTGGGCAGGAGCCTCGGGCGTTGCCCCTCTCATTGTCCCAAGAAGAATTCTCTGATATTTTACCTCTGGGGTGTTGCCCCTCTCAAAGCCCCAAGCAGGGTTCTCTGAACTTTGGGCTCTGGCGCGCCAGGCCTCTAAGAGTGCCAAGGATGCCAGTTCACCCCATTTCCCTCCTTCTTTCCGTACTAGTTCCTTAGTAACGTACCTAGGTTTTCCAATCAATTTCTATACACTAAGGTACGTCTATACATTATGAAATCATCCATAAACATGAGATCATGAACCTTGAATCCATAATCCAATTCAAGGAAAGTTAAGATCAAAGTCAAGAGAAGTAAGAGCGAAGTCAAGAAGAGTTCTTAGAGTTTTCCAAAAGTCTTTTCCAAATGTTTTAACTTCGTTTTAAGACTTAATGTTCAACTTGAGTAAAGAATAAAGAGTAAAGATTGAAGTTCATTTCTTCAAAGAGTATACGGGGACTATGTATTCCCAAAGAGTTAAAATGTTTTCACATTTAACCAAGAAAAGGAAACCTTGATTTCCGAAGAGCCTTCGAGCTAGTTTACAATAAAGAGTAAATGCTTTCACAATTAAGCAAGAGAGGAAATTTTGATTTACCAGATAGATTTTGAGCTATGTTTTGATTAATTATCTCAAATCACAAAAAGAGGTATGTTTTTAAACATAAGAGCTAGTATCATATTTTGGGAGTAGTATTGAACACCGATATGGGGGAGAGTTCAGACAACTCCCAGCCCCCATAAATCATGTAGCCATCATTGGTAGAAAAGGGTCATATTTTTTAGATTATTCCTTAGTGCTTTTTAGCATACACTAGTGGATCTACTTAGTAGTCAGGTTTTATACCCTCGGCAAGGTGTAGGATGTACCTGGCAGCGTGAGGCAAAATGCTGTATCATCATAATATCTCTTACGTGATGATTGTCGGTAAGAGAAACTATCACGGAAGTAATTGTATTATAATATACACAGTCTAATTGTACTTTTACATACACTTCAGAGGTATAATGTATCTTTGCATACACAGAGTTGACATCCATGTTTTAAACAACTTTTATTTATATTGCACTTGTTTTAAACAACTTTATATTGAAATGAGTTCAGCTATGTTGAGTTGAGTTTAGTCAAGTTAGTACTTCAGTTCCTTTCAATCTTGTTTCTTCATTTAGAATTCCCCTCGCATACTCGTACATTCAATGTATTAATGTCATTTGGCCTGCATCTTCTTATGATACAAGCACAGGTAACCAGGATCACCATTCAGAGCATCGTTGATTCTAGTTGAGCTCCAGAGTTTGTTGGTGAGCCTCCTTGCTTGCGAGGATCCCTTTTTATTGCTTTTACTATTAGTTAGCTCATTAGGATGTCGTGGGTCTTGTCCCGACATCCATTTCAATTGTTTAGATGCTTCATAGAGAGACAATCAGTATTTCATTTGTCATTATATTGTTATTAGCTTATGTTCAGATTTGGGTTGCCACTTTGGCTAGGTTAAATGTTTATTTTAAAACATTATGAGTTTAGTTTGAGACAGTTGAGTTATTTAGTATTTGAATCCTTTTCATAATGGTTAAAGTCTTCCGCTGAGTAAGTAAGTCAGGCCAAGGGTCGCTTGGGGCCAGCAATAGTTCTCGAGTGCCAGTCCCGCCCAGGGTGTAGGCTATGGAGTCTATTAAGCCATGTCTGTAGAGTCCTAGTTATCGGTGTAAAGCGCGCCACATCTATAATTAGTAGGCTGCAACATTTAGGAATATCCTTCACTTCTTTCATACTCATTTCATGCGATAGAGTCTATCTCTATACAATTTCTTTCTAACTCGTGCTTGTGCATAACCGATTATGAGTTGGGCTATCTTTGAGGAGGCCTTCTTGGGGCATTTCTTCCGCCGAGAACTGAGAGAGGCTAAGGTACGAGAGTTCCTGACAATTAAACAGGATTCTTTGAGCATTCATGAGTATAATCTGAGGTTCACACAACTTTCTCGATATCCTCCGGAGATGGTTGCTGACATGAGGAGGAGAATGAGTTTATTTGTTATTGGGTTGTCTCATCTGTTGACTAAGGAAGGTAAGGTTGCAACGCTAATAGGTGACATGGGTATCACAAGATTGATGGTCTATGTGCAGCAAGTTGAGGAAGAGAAGCTGAGGGATAGAGAGGAGTTCAAGAATAAGAGAGCTAAGACAGGGAATGAGTCTGGACAACAGAAGAATAATGCAAACCGGTCATCCTTCCAATAGAAACAGAATGGACCTGCTCCATCATCTGCTAATGCACATGCACCTAAGAACAAAAGTGAGTATAATAGTCAGAATTTTAGAGCCAAACCTACCTATTCTCTAGGTAGTATGGCACAAGGGTGTAGTAAGCCTCCCGCCTGATCTATGTGTGGAAGGAATCACTCTGGTACTTGTCGTGAAGTCTCCACTGGTTGTTTCAAATGTGGCTAGAATGGTCATTTTATGCAAGATCCAAATAACAAGAAAGGAAGTGGTAATGGGGGAAATAGAAACCAATTTTCTTCAGTTGCTCCACCAGATAGAGCTGCACCTAAAGGGGCTACTTCCGGTACTGGTGGAAGAACAAACCGCTTATATGTTATCAATAGTGGCCAAGAGCAAGAGGATTCGCCAGATGTTGTCGCTGGTATGATCCACGTCTTTAACTTTACTGTTTATGCTTTGCTAGACCCAGGAGTAATTTATCCTTTGTAGCTCCGTATGTTGTGTTGAATTTTGATGTTATTCCTGAGCAACTTAGTGAACCCTTCAGTGCTTCATTTCGTACCTTAAGGCAAAGAATTTAGTTTCTAAGGGGTGTGTCTAGCTATCACTTGGTCCTAGTTAATAACTCTAGTATGGAAATACCTCATATTCAGTCAGTTTCAGTAATAAATGAGTTTCCAGAAGTCTTTCTAGATGATATACCCAAAGTCCCTCCTGAGAGACAGATAGACTTCGGTATAGATATTCTTCCAAATACTTGTCCTATATCTATTTCGCCATATAAAATGGCAACAATAGAGTTGAAAGAGCTTAAAAATCAGTTGAAAGATCTCTTTAATAAGGGCTTTATTCAACCAAGTGTCTCATCTTAGGGCACTCCGGTCTTATTTGTGAGAAAAAAAAATGGTTCCCTTAGAATGTGTATAGATAATTGCTAGTTGAACAAGGTTACCATCAAGAACAAATATCCTCTTCTGAGAATTGATGATATTTTTTATCAACCTTAGGGTGCCACTTGTTTCTCTAAGATAGATCTCAGATCTGGCTACCATCAGTTAAAAGTAAGGGAATGTGATATTCAAAACACAGCTTTCAGAACCCGTTATGGTCATTATGAGTTTATGGTTTTGTCCTTTGCTTTGACTAATGCGCCTGCAACATTCATAGACCTTATAAATATAGTATTCAAACCTTATTTAGATATGTTTGTAATCATCTTCATTGATGACATACTAATCTATTGAAGGAATGAAAAATATCATGTTAGTCATCTCAAAATAGTTGTCCAGACTTTAAAAGATAGAGAGTTGTATGCCAAGTTCTCTAAGTGTGAGTTTTGCCTTGAGTCTGTTGCATTCTTAGTCCATATTGTGTCTGGAGAGGGAATTAATGTTGGTACTCAAAAAATAGAGGCAGTGCAGAATTGGCCTAGACCCACATCTCCAACTGATATTTAGAGTTTCTTGGGTTTGGCTGGCTATTATAGAAGGTTCATAGAGGGTTTCTCATCTATCTGATCCCTTTTGACCAAGTTGACTAAGAAAGTAGTAAAGTTTCAATGGTCTGAAGCTTGTGAGAAAAGCTTTCAGGAATTCAAAAAGAGGTTGACTACTGCCCAATTGTTAACCTTACCAGAAGGTACGCAAGGCTTTATGGTCTATTGTGATGCATCTAGGGTTGGTTTGGGTTGTGTGTTAATGTTGAATGACAAGGTTATAGCTTATGCCTCTAGACAATTGAAAGTTCATGAGAGGAACTACCCAACCCATGATCTAGAGTTGGCGTCGTAGTATTTTCTTTGAAAATATGGCACCATTATCTTTATGGAGTTCATGTGGATGTGTTCACCTATCACAAGAGTCTTCAGTATGTGTTTACTTAGAAAGCGCTTAATCTCAGACAAAGGAGGTGGTTAGAATTACTTAAGGATTATGACATAAGTATTTTTTTTACCACCCAGGTAAGGCTAATGTTGTTGCCGATGCATTGAGCAGGTTGTCCATGGGTAGTACAACCCACTTTGAGGAAGATAAGAAAGAACTAGGAAAGCATGTGCATAGACTTGCACACTTAGGCGTCTAACTAATGGATTCCACAGATTGAGGAGTAGTGCTGATGAATGGGGATGAATCATCATTAGTGTCAGAAGTAAAAGAGAAGCAGGATCAAGAACCAATTTTTCTTGAATTGAAGGCAAATGTTCATAGGCAAAAAGTATTGGCTTTTGAATAAGGGGGAGATGGTGTATTAAGGTATCAAGGTAGATTGTGTGTATCAAGGGTGGATGGACTCCAAGAGAGGATCATGGAGGAAGCTGATAGCTCCAGATATTCCATCCATCCGGGATCCACAAAGATGTATCGCGATTTGAGAGAAGTTTATTGGTGGAGTAGTATGAAGAAAGGCATTGTAGAGTTTGTGGCCATGTATCCGAATTGCCAACAAGTTAAAGTAGAGAACCAAAGGCCAGGCGGTATGGCTAAGAATATAGAACTTCTATAATGGAAATAGAAGATGATTAATATGGACTTCATCACAGGCTTACCAAGGTCTCGCAGACAACATGATTATATTTGGGTGTTTGTTGATAGAATGACAAAATCAACTCACTTTTGCCAGTAAAGACTACCCATTCAGCAGTGGACTATGCCAAGTTATATATTCGAGACATATTTAGACTTCATGGAGTTCCGGTCTCCATTATTTCAGACAGAGGTGCACAATTTACTACATAGTTTTAGAAGTCATTCCAAAAAGGCTTGGGTTCAAACGTGAACTTAAGTACTGCCTTTCATCTTCAGATAGATGGGCAACCAGAGTGAACTATTCAGACGTTAGAGGATATGTTGAGGGCTTGTTTGATTGATTTATAAGGTAATTGGGATGATCACCTACATCTTATTGAATTAGCTTACAACAATAGTTACCACTCTAGCATCCAAATGGCTCTTTTTGGGTGAAGATGCAGATCTCCTATTGGATGGTGTGAAGTTGGTGAAGCAAGGTTGATATGACCAAATTTAGTTCATCAAGCTATGGAGAAGGTGAAAGTGATTCAAGAAAGGTTGAAAACGGCGCAGAGTCGTCAGAAATTATACACTGATGTTAGGAGAAGAGAGTTAGAGTTTGAAGTACATGATTGGGTATACTTGAAAGTTTCACCCATGAATGGTTTAATGAGATTTTGCAAGAAGGGGAAGCTTAGTCCCCCGTTTATTGGCCCTTACAGAATATTCAAAAGGGTTGGTAATGTAACTTACGAGTTGGAGCTACCACAAGAGTTAGCCGCGGTTTATCCGGTATTTCAAATCTCCATATTGAAAAAGTGAATGGGCAATCCTTCATTGATCATACCAACTAAAGATATTGGGATCAAGGACAGCTTATCTTATGAAGAGATTTCGGTCTAGATTCTAGATCGTCAAGTTCGCAAGTTGAGGACTAAGGAAGTAGCATCAGTCAAAGTCCTTTGGAGGAATCAATTTGTTGAGGAAGCTACTTGGGATGATGAGGAGGATATGAAGAAGAGATATCCACAACTTTCGAATCTGGAGAAGTTCCAAATTAAGGTACTAATCCTTTTCTAGGAATTTTATTTATAAGTTAGCATGTTGTAATTGCATTGCTTGTTGAGTGTTTGAGCTATATGATACATGTTACAACCCTAGCCTAATAAGAGTAATCTCATTCGACGACAAATGTTACCAAGGGGGAGATATTATAACACCCCGTAACAAGAAAGAACTAGAATTAGAAAGAGCCATTGTTTGAAAGAATGAAAATCTGGTTTTGAGTTTTCGGCCAAATTCAAACCACCATAACTCCTAGCTCAGGATGAATTAGGTGTGTTTCCAGATATCGTATGAAGTAATTTTGAATAATCTTTCCAATGCCACAGAGTTTACGTGATTCCGAGTTCGTATGAGTAAGATATTCCCATTTAAAGTTGGGTTGTTCAAATAAGGAAAGTCTAATCCAGATTTTCGAAGGGCATTATGGTCGTTTCCTTACCCAATTATTTTATTTCGATTTTTGGTAATTAGTTGGGGTCTAAACTGATCTTAGTCAGTTTACGCTTTTGGAAAAAGAGTTAGGGTTTTGAGAGAAGAAAAAAAAAGAGGAGAAAAGAGGAAAAAAAGCAAGAATAGTCAAGAACTTCAAGAAGCGCTTGTGGATTTCGTCAAGGGGTGATCCCTACGATGTATGTGAGTTCACATAGCATTTGGTTATTTCATCCACGCACCAATCATGATTTATTTCAAACATTTTATTATAATATTTTTTTACTAAGTGTCTTAATCTTGATATCCCTTTAATAATAGTTTTTGGTAGTGCTAAATTCATGGTAATATGTAATAATATTTATTGTAATATTTTTCTGATAATTGTTTTAATCTGAATATTTCTTTAATACTATTTATGATATATTCTAGATATAACATATCTTGGGTTCTTTGGTACATATATAAATTTTCTTCTATTAATTGTTCGAATAGTTTTATATTTTCCATAGATTCTATCCAATATTGTAAATATTCGTAGTTCATTTTAATCTGAATTTATTTCTAAATCATACCATTCTATTCTTTCGTTATCTAAGTATAGACCGTGTAGGTCTATCTCATACCATTGTTGATTTAGTATATCTTCTAATTCATCGTCATTAAATATTTTTCCCCGTATTATTCTTCTTAATTCGATTATTTTTATATCTTTAAGTATATATAAGATTAAAGTTTCATATTTTTTTATTATTTCGTCATGCATATGCGTAGTCATGTTCGTTGCTTATGCAGTTTTTATTTTCAACTATTCCTTCCTATCATATTCATAATTGATTAAATTCATATTAGATCATTATGAACTAGATTATCTTTATCATGTTTTCCTGTCACTACTAGCATCGTACTTTAGTGGATACTTCCTTTTTATCAGCGCCTCAACTTTGTTTACTCCCCTAAACGGCTTTCCTCGCCTACCGGTTTCAACATTAGGATGACATAGTATAGAAGTTTTCTCCCTGTTTCCAGTGTGCTAATAAACTAGAAATC